>JABSMT010002986.1:0-10037 GCA_018902335.1 Eumacrocentrus americanus | reverse complement strand
AAAATTTTATTTCTAGAATTTTTTAGAGATATTTTTTTTTATATATATTTCGGTCATGTAAATATTTTTTTGAGTTCAATAATTTGTTGACAGCAACGAATGAAGAATTACAACGGCAATTGCGCGATTGGGAGACACGAGCGAGCGAGCAGACGCAGGAAATTCAAGTTCACATTGAGGCAATTGCTCAATTGGAAAATCAAAAATTGGATTTAATACAAGGTATTCTTTCTCATAAAATATCACGCATAAATCCCGTCACGATATGACCGAATAGTACGTAGATAAAAAAAAAATTCAAAAAGCGATGGTTTTTGAAAACTGAAAATTTAAATAATTCACCGGTTACCACTTTTCAATTTTTAATCTAAATTAAAATAATACAAAATTCACTACATACTACAATACATACTAAATTTTACTGAAATCAGCCAATAAAACATTTGAAACTAAAAATTCTGTCGTTAAACGGTAAAAGGTGATAAGTCAATCGAATAGTTTCATTGAGATCGTTCACAAAATTGATTATATCTCGAGAACTATGCAAGATGCAACAGAAATGCATGAGACCTTTTTTGTAGAGAATTTAATTTCCTACAAAAAAGGTCTGATAACATTTTATCGTATCCCTCAAAGTTTTCGAGATATTTGTAACAATGAAAATGTCGAAAATTTTTGATAATTCCCCTACATACTAATTTCCAACTAATTATTCACAGAGTTGCACGGGGTAAAACAGGAATTGTCATTGTTAGAGGATGAAAATGCCGAATCAGAAAATCAACGTGTTACTGCAGAGTTAAAAATTGTTGAACTAGAAGAACAGTTGGAAAATTTGCACAAATTCTATGATGGTGAATCAATGAAAGATACCGAAAAAATGGTCTTACTAAAGACAGACGAAAAAAATTCAAGTACCCTATTAAATGTCGCAGACGCTTTATCGTCTGTCGACAAAGCAAGTGCGTCCGAATTTACAGTGGGACAGAACGAATGGGAAGAACGAATCGAACTATTACAACGACAATTACAAGAAATTGAACAGGAAAAAGTAGAATTGCTGAAGCGACTTGAGGAATTGGACAAAAAGTCGTCAGCTTCTGGTTCCACCGAGTCTTTTGAACGAATTATGGAGACGAGCGATGGTGCCACAGACGTTGTATCGAGTTTGAATGAAAAAATCGCAA
The DNA here is from genome assembly GCA_018902335.1 of Eumacrocentrus americanus. Classification (NCBI taxonomy): domain Eukaryota; kingdom Metazoa; phylum Arthropoda; class Insecta; order Hymenoptera; family Braconidae; genus Eumacrocentrus; species Eumacrocentrus americanus. The sequence goes on along the minus strand of JABSMT010002986.1, from coordinate 8,850 downwards.
ATTTGACTGAAGAAAATCTCGAATTAGTGATAAAAGTAACAAAAATTCAAGAAAAGCAGTCGGAAAATGAGAAGTGGCGAGAAGCGGTGGAAAATTTGAATTCTGAAAATGTTCAGTTACGTGAAAAACTCGACAATTACATTGATCCAGGTGCTCTAACGTCTCTGCAATCAGAGATCACGGATTTGAAGCAATTGAATGATAAAGTGCAAGAAAATTCAAAAATACTTGAGAACACATTGAATGACAAAATAGCGGCCTTACAATTAACGTTAGCCGAAAGTGAATCAATGAATGTCGATCAGCGAGAAACAATTGAATCCTTGAAGAATATAATTGATGAGAAAATGCGATTAATTGAAGACTTGGAAAATGAAAAGACAAGAGATTCCGAAAAGATTTTAGAACTAAAAACCGGAAATGATAGACTAGTTGATGAGATAGAAGAGAAGAAAAAAACTCTAGACCTCTTAGAACAGGAATTCGGTAGGAAAATTGAGAAATTTGAATCGGACCTGAAGCGTCGTGACGAATTAATTGAAAATTTGAATCGAAAGATCGAAGAATTACACGAAGCATTGGCAAAGAATGAAAACATGCTGGAGGATTGCTCAATCGAGCAGACAAATCGTGAAAGTATAACGTCAAATGTTCTAGCAGAAAATCATGAATTAACGTTAAAAATTTCAAATTTCACGCGTGAATTGAATGACATTAAAGCGGAAAAAACGACACTAGTCGATGAACTTGAAGCTCTTGACACAACAAATCGTCGATTAGCCGAAGAAGTTAAAGAAAAAAATCGAGATATCGCGGAACTCGAGCGCAAAATAGCAGATGCGAATAATAAACATCAAGACGATGTTGATTCTCTGGAAAAAATTATGAAAGTGTTAAAGGCCAAGTTGCATGAAAAAGATGAAGCATTCCAAGTAAATTCAGCGGCGATTGTACAAATGCGTGAAGATCTTGATGCTCGGAAAACTCAAATTGAGGAAAATGAAAAATACCACGAATCTCAAATTGAGAAATTGAACGGAGAAATCGAAGGGTTGAATATCGCTTTGCGTGAGAGCCAGACGAGCATGTTGGCATTTGACGAAGAAATTCAAACGCTCGGAGAAGAATTGAGGCAGAAGAACGATGATTTCGTAGTGACATACGAAAACATGTCAATAATGGTGCGCCAAATGGAAATTGAAATTGAACAGAAGGAATCAGACAATACTAAATTAGAAAATAGCGTCCAGAATTTTATAGGACAAGTGAAGCAATTGCGGTTCAATATGATGACCCTCGAGGATGCCATGGCGGCTCTTTCGATGAAGAAAGAACACCTCGAACACAAATTACAAGAAGAAATAAATAGAAATCAGAGTACACAGTCGATAATTGAGAAATTGGAGAGAGAAATTGAAGCATCGCGATCGAATATATTGGCTGAGAGAGATCACATAACGGCTATTATGAACGATAAGGAAAAACTCGAGCACCGATTACTGGAAGAAGTGAATAAAAATGAAGAGACTCAATTGATAATTGAGAAATTGAGGAGTGAAATAAATAATTTACAAATAGAGATGACAGCAGCTATTATTAAACAGAAAGACGACCTCGAGCATAAATTCCACGAAGAAGTAAATGCGAATCAAAATACTCGATTGGTAACGAAAGAACTCGAAGAGAAAATCAGGGAATTACAGTCCAATATTATGGCTAAAGAAGAAGCTATTACGGCTATTTTGAAGGACAAAGAAGGCCTGGAACAAAGTTTACAAGCAGAAATAAATAAAAATCAAGAAACTCAGTTGGTCGTCGAAAAACTACAGAACCAAATAAATTATTTCGAAGTCAACATGGCGGCCACTTTGCAAGAGACAGAAGAGCTTGAACATAAATTCCAAGAAGAAACAACTAAGAATCAAATAACACAATCAATAATCGACGAGTTGCGATTACAAATGTCGAACGAATCGAAATACTTTGAGGACGTGAAGGCAGAATTGAGTGACGCTTATCGACAGATGGAGCAGCTAAAAATGAAGCACATAGAAGACATTGCCATGTTGAATGAGCGTTTAGAAACGGTACTCGTTGATCTAACTTCCAAAACCCAAGAATGCGAAGAGTTACGAATTGTCCTCGCTAACAAGGACACCATTATCAGTCAATATGTTACAGAAGAAGTGAGAGCTACCATGCAGCAACGAATTTCATCTCTTGAGAGTGAACTCGAAACCGCTAACAACAACACGCACGCACAAATACAAAAAATGAAGATAATCGCAGCAAATTTGAAGAAGAAGACGATCCAATGTCACGATTTAGAGGATAAATTCCGTGAAATTGAGGAAAAATGGCAGGTGGAGCGTCAGGAAAAGGACGAATGCATTGAAAAACTTGATAAAATGGCGACGGAAATCACAGACAAAAACAGAATGATCGTCGGACTCGAAGAGCAAGTCGAAACAATCAGAAATGATTCAGAAAAGACCGTTACAAGCTTGAAAGCAAATTTGACGAGTTTAGAGATGAATGTGAAAAATTATGCGGGAGAATTCGAAAGCGTGAAATTGGCTCGTGATGCGATTGCTACGGAATTCGAGACTTACAAGGAGACAAGCTTGAGCGAGATGACCGAGAGGAATCTTGAACTCGCTGAAATGAAGGATAAAGCACGGGAACTCAGCGTTCGAATGCAAGTTATGGAGACAGAGTATCTCGAGCAGTTAAATATGATTCAGCAGTTGAAAACAGAAAATGGCATGCTCTTATCTAAGCAAACGCAGTTGAATGAGCGACTAGAGAATGCAGAAATCGAGTGCACGGAGTATAGAAACCATCTAGAGGGTTTACACAATAAAATTCAAGAAAAAACACGGGAAAGCACAGAAAGAATCAACGATTTGATGAAAATCCGCCTTGAACTTGAAGAAAAACTAAAAAGAACGCAAGAGAAAGTCACTAAGCTCGAAGAAAATAATCAGAAGTTGACGGAAGAGGCTGCCAAATTCAATATTCCCACCGCGGATATCGAAATTGCTGAAAAAACCGAAACTACAGACATCAAGAATCCAAATGACGCTCAAGAAATTTTATTTGACGCTTCGCGATGCTTTAGCACACCTTCCAATTGGGAGCCAAATGTCCACGAAGAGATAGTCACTCTGAAAAAATTAATAAACGACCAGGAAAGTATGAAAGATCATCTCGAAATCGAAAATAGTCGCTTAAAATCTGAATTGACGCAATTGAAAGTTGAATTTGACAATCTATCAGTGAAAAGTCAACGTGAAGCTGAAGAGATTCAGCTATGTTCTGCATCGGATCGTCCTCAAGACGAAATCAAACTCGACGAAGACGAAGAAACTTGGGCTTGGAATGCCCAAGAGGCGGAAATGGCATCGGGTTTCGGGTTGACACCGTTTTGTTCAACGGAATCTACGCAAATGCAGGCGAAAATAGCGGAGCTCGAGGACACGATAAAAGACATAGAGGCGGAAAAATTGCGTTTGACCGATGAACTAACGAAACTTCAAACAAAGAACCAAAAATTGATGAAAAAGTTGCGGGAATTCAAAATTCAAAATGACGGACTTCAACGACAATTGAAATTACAAATGAGTTCCGGTGGTTTGTGCGATTTGGACTCGGCCATTGAAGAAGAATTGCGTAGTCAAGTGACACAACTAGAGAAAGAATTGACAGAATTGAAGACAGACAGTAACAAAATGACGGTCGAGCGTGACAATTATTTGAAGCGAATTGATATTTTAATGGCTGCCAATGATCGCTTAACGGAGATGAAAGAGCGTCAGGATCGAGATATGGAAGTTATATCGATTCGAAATGAAGAATTGAAAAAGAAGATTGAGATTATGGCAGGAAATGTTGCAGGTGAGACTCAACAACCCCAGGAATACGATCAAATGGAAGCGGTTGAAGTTAAGAGCACCGTCGAGGAGTGTGTGCATTGTAAAGACAGGATTGCGGAGCTTCAAGAAAGTCTGGAGCTGCTGGCGATGGAGAACGAAGAACTCCGAGAACTTATTGAGTCAGAAAGGACTGAAATGACTCGAAAGAAACAAGAAATCGATGAGTCCAAGCGCCAGGTAGAGGAAACGAAGGCTGGTTTTTATAATATGCTCGAGAGGTCGCATCATCTGGAGAAAGAATGTCTTGAGGATTTGAACGCGACAAATCAGAAGAAAATTGATTCGGAGCAGAATTATGAACACTTGTTGAATGTTGCGTACTCACAAATTGAGGAGTTGCAATCCAATTTGACGGGGAAAGTGTCCGAAATTCAAACTCTTGAAACTAATCTTGCAATGTTCCGCCAAAATTTGGATGACAAAACTGAAGAACTAAAGCGAATACAACGAGAATTTGATGATCTTAAAAATTGTTTCGAAACAAAATTGACGGAAAACCAATTAGAAGTTCAAACTTTGGAGGACAGTCTTGCGGATTCCCGGAAAAATTTGAATGAAAAAACTGAAAAATTGAAACAAATGAAACAAGAATTTGGAGCAATTGAAAGTGATCTGCAAGGTAAATTGGCAAGCAAAGAGACTGAAACAAAAACTTTAGAAGAACATCTACGGCTCTTCGGCCAAACTTTGAATGAAAAAATTGAAGAATTGGCAAAAGTACAGCAAAATTTGGAAGAAATAAAATATCATTTCGAAGAGAAATTAGCCGATAAGCAATCAGTGATTCAAAATTTAGAAGAAAATTTGACGAATTCCCGCCAAACTTTGGATGACAAAATGCAAGAAATGTCCCGAATGCAACGAGACTTTGAAGAATTAAAAATCCGATTCGAAGAAGAATCAGCACGAAAACAATCTAAAATTCAAATTCTCGAAGAGACTTTATCATTATCCCATGCAAATTTGGAACAAAAAACATCTCAATTGGCTGAAATGGAAATAGAAGCATCAAAATGGCGAACCAGCAGCGAAAATAAGTTGAAACAGTCTCTGAGCCCCGAGGAAACGTCTCAATCGAATTTACAAGAAGTTCACGAACTCCAAGTCAATGTCGAACGGACGCACGAGCTTCTCGTCAGCCAATCGTCACAGAGATCGCGTGAAATCGATGAGAAAATTTCCGAAAAGGACGCAAACCTGAAAATTATGGAAGAAAAACTATTAAGTGCTTTAAGAGATCAAGAAAATTGGCGTCAATCGTACATCGAGGCTGAATCCAAACTTGCGGAGATCACAGAGAACATGGCGAGTGTAACAGAACTGTTAAATGTCCGTGTACAGGAAGTCGCGGACTTGAAACAGTACATTCAGAGATTAGAATTCGACAAACGTGACTTAGAAAATTGTCACACCAATGTGGACGATTTGAATCGACTTTTAAACAACAAAAACGCCGAAATCACATCGATAACCTCAGAATGTAAATCAAAATTGGACGAAAAGACGCTCGAGGTCGTCTCCCTACAAAAAGAAATTGTTGACTTGAATTTGCAGCTTGAGGAGAGGCTTTCACAACTAGAAAATCAAAGCCAAGAGATAAAATCCCTGAAAGAGGCGATAAATAACAGTGAAATTTTAATAACTGCCATTAAAACTGATCTGTCCACAAAAGACGAAAAAATATCGAGAGTCGAGAGTGAAATCCAGGATTCCCGAGCAGAAATACAGCGATTGGTTGAGATTATCAGCGGACATGAGGGACTGGTAGCGTCGACGCGCGAAAATTTGAATGCTAAAATGGCAGAGATCGTCCTGAAAGACAAGGAAATGCAGGAAATGGCGGCTAAACTCAATGAAGACTATGAAATGACGACGAAGGAGTTGAAGCATCAATTGAGTGCGAAAGACGAGGAAGTTGAGGATTTGAAATATATTTTGCATGAAAGCACTTATCCGGCAATAATTCAGGACCTTCAAGACAAGATCGATCGTTTGTACGATGAAAAATCGAAGATGGAGATGACATTATTACCGAATTTGAAGAGTTTAGCGGAGCGTCAAGGGCAAAACGTTACAACGGCCAATGACAGTGAGGTGAAGGACGCTATGAATTCAAGCGAATTAGACGTGGCACTTTATATGCTACACCAACGTGACGTTCGTTGCGAGGAACTGACACACGAGCTGATGCAACTACTTGAGGAGCGTGACACATTACAGTTGAAGTTATCTAATGCAATTCGTCTAAATGAGGAACTTCGAAAATTCGCACCATCAAGTTCGTCTGGCAGTCTACAACAAGATAGCGTCCCGTCTACTAATCCAGAGGCACAGATGACATCACAGTCAGCGGAAACGGAGGACGATAAGAAAATGCTCGCGCAAAAGTAAGTCGCTTACCTTTTTCGTTATTTAACATTGAAATTATATATTTTTCGCTGGCTTTTGATGAAAATTTTTGTTTAGTGTAGAGACGATTGATGCTAGATCTTAGATTGTAATTTCCCCTTGTCGTTTGTTCTTCCAAATTGGAAATTATTGTAGGTTGTCGCAGTTGCACAATGTCGGTCATCGTAGAGACGTGCGATTAATCGACGAGCGTGAATTGAGACATACGCAGCAAATGTCATTGATTGCGCACAAAGATGCACTTAGTACATTGCCACCAGATGCTGCAGCCAGGCTAATCAACGCTAAGTACACACTCTGTACGTATAATTGCCGTTCTGTAATTTTTTGAAATTACGCCAGACTGTAGTTCCTGACTTTCAGTATAATCCCAATATTATTAGTGCTGTTGTATATTACATACACTTCAAACAAGAAAAAATTGATGTTTTCTTACGATTTACTTTTTGAGATTACATATTGTTGCAATCTTGTTTTATTTTCATCTAGCACGAGACGTCCAAAGTCAGTCGAGCGTTTTACTCAATTGGTTGTGGGGTAAAAGGTAATATTAATAAATTAATTGACGAAAAATTGTGAATTAATAGTTGATTACTAATCATTCTTTATTTTTCAAATTAATTAGCACACCGAAAGTTGTCCATATGTGACCGAGGTAATGAAGAAGACCAATTTGACCCCAGGCGACACGTAATTCCAGATGAACATCTTCTGAATCTTAAGAGGAAAACGAGAAAGAAATAAACATACATTCCCAATGCGGATATTAACTGCCAAAAAAGATACAATGGGTCAGATAACGTATGGACGAGAATATTTATATTTGTACGATATAATATGAAAGAATATGTAAACATATAGACCTTTATTGTAAAAAGAAGAAACAATCTATGTATAAATAAATAAGTTAAATTGAGTAAATAAAAAACTATTAAATTTTTTTCGGAATAATCATTCAATTAAACCCATAGAATATTTAAGAAACGACATTATTTCGGCTTATTATGACTAGTTTATAATTAACACCCGCAGTAAAAACACCCGCAATATGCGCGGGCCCGTTGTTTACCCCCATTTCACATTATTTGGGTCAATAATTTGTGGATTTTAGTTATAGGATTTTCGATTAAATTTAGAAGCACGATCCATAAATATGCTAAATTACAATTCATCAGTTAAAATATGTCCAATGGGGCGGAGCCCTCATAATTGATTGCACAGAAATAATAATAGCGTTTAAGAATATTAATTCAACAGAGTCAAATTACAAGACGCGACTCTAATCATGTATAATCCTATATCGTTAGAATTTAAATTTCTCGCTTCCTTCGTCGTTTGTGTCGGGAGATTTTTGAATTTTTTAAACTATGCAGATTCCCAGACCAATCATTGAATTCTTCATGTTGAGGATATTCTTGTGCGACAGGATAGCCTGAAATACAATTTTTTTAAATAAAGTTTTCTACAATTTGTTATATCATTTACTAATGTTTCTTCATTCTTCAATTTACCGTAATCAAATGGCCCGCTGACTATAGGATAATTACTCTTGTAGATATAATTTGAATATTTAAAAATTCCGAAGAGCTTTAGCGCCACGATGGTCACTCCAACGGCCGTTATAATAAAAAGGACAACTTTTATTTTTAAAATTACAAAAGTAATCAAACTTTGAAGACCTCCCATTACTGCAAAAAAAAAACATGAAATCATAAATAAATGTTTTTAGTAATCGAAGAAAATTCGAATGTTTACTGACGCCAAAATCTGATCCACAACTTACATAGTAACAGACTGTGCTTCTGTTTCCGGGGGAAAAAATTCCTAGACATCGTTCGACCCTCACTGACCTCCGAGTCCTTGAAATAATGTTGATTATCGGCATTAGCAGTATTTAAATAATTCACAGGCCATTTGAAATTCTGTTCCACCGCGGACAGTTGTACAATCGAAGTGGCTGTAACGATGGAACACAATATGAATATCCCCAGCGATTTGTTCATATTGAATTTTTTGCTTCAAAATGCCCCGATGACGTCATCAGTTAATTCGACGACGGAAGATCACGATGGACTGAATCGATAGCAAGAGAAAGCAATACTTATATATGTACGATTGTAATTATTTACGCAAGCAATATACAAGATGAGTGTGATGTCTTTTTCTGCGCTCCGATGATAATTGATGCTAATGTGTTTAAAGATGACACGCGAACACATTTAAGTGTGATAACGATGGGCAACTATCGTTAGTTTAATTGTGAAAGCAATGAAGAACTTTCTCCGAAATGAAAAAAAGAGTATTAAGGAATATCCGCGGAAAATTTTAATGTTAAGAAAATAATTACGGCGGGGAAAGGGAAAAAAATTTTGAATTGTAATTTGTTTGTTATTTAACAAACATTGATTGAAAATGTTTAAAAGATATTGCTTTATTCGAAAACGTAACATTTATTCTCCAAACAAAGGAAAAAAGAAACATTTTTTTAACGTAACATCATTTATAT
>JABSMT010002965.1:0-10039 GCA_018902335.1 Eumacrocentrus americanus | reverse complement strand
TATTTAAAGAAATTTCAAAAATATTCGATTGCTCAGTAATGAAATTGCAGCCTTGATTAAAATATTTGGATTAGAATTTTCTTATCCAGAAGAAATATCTTCGCGAGATACTTAAGTATTTAATTAACAATTAGTGTGACCTATATTTATTATTAATATATTAAGCATGAGACAAGAAGCTAATTGTAGTGCAAAAATTTTTATACGATTGTCTACCGCAAATAAACTTGGAAAAATCATTGAAAAGGAACATTCTTACATGGTTTAAAAAAAATGAATTTTTTATGTCTTTTTTATTATGGAATAGTGGAATTATCAGTGACGATAAGATATAATACATGAAAAAATAAGAATGTATTTATAATGAAGAAGAAATTGACAAGTCTCTTAAGTCACTGTCATGACATTTGTCACGGTTTGCTGAGCAAAGAGTTCCGATTGCACAGCATTGAGGAACATTGGGACACTGTGTTGCATCTGTAAGTGACGCTCAACAAGCGATCCCAGCGTTGCAGAGAACGCAGTCTCAAGAAGATCAACGCCTTCGCCAACGTGAAAGAAAAGGAAATCATCTGGTGATTCTGCATACTGACTCGACAATTTGTATCGTCCCTCTTTGGTCCTGTCAATCCTCCAGCCGAATAACTGATAGCACGCTTGTCTATACTCCTGAGATGACGCTTTGAATGCTTCTTTCAGTCGTGCGATTTTTATTTCATGAGTTTGTTTGAGCTCAGAAATTTCTTGTGCATGAAGAGATGAACTGCCGACAGAGGGGCCCAGATTTCCTAATTGAACTGCTGCACGGAGTTCCTCAACTTCCTGCAAAAGTGCCCTCATCTTCTCCTCGGCCTGTTGATTAGCAATTGCCGCAGGATTCATCTTGAAATGTAGTATCCGAGCATTGCAATTGAAGTCGCCCTTGAGTGCGCGATGCTCGAGCTCGCCTTTAAGTCTCTCGATTTCTTCTCGCAGTCTTTGGCACTCGTCACGTGTCGTAATGATGTCGGGGGCAGATAAATCAGCTTCTAATTTTGATACCAAGTCCCTGTAATCTTCGAGAGCACGTTCCAAGGCAGATATTCGTTCAGTCCCATTGTTACTGCCTTCAACCGTAGTCATTTCCTTCTCATACAAATCCAATTGTTGTCTGTAACTGTCTCTTTCCCGTGTAACTAATAGTACTTTTTTCTGTAATCGACTAACGAGCTTGCTCAATCTCTCTGTTGACAATCTCAATTCATTTGCGAGTTTCTTAGCTTCATCGAAGTTTCGTTGGAGTCCACGATTTTCACGTTGTAGAGAGTCAACTCGAGAGCGTAGTTGACCTTCTTCAATACTCAACACAGCCTCAGCTTGCTGCAAACGATAGATTTCTCTTTTCAATGATGCTGGACTATCTCCAATACCGATCGACTCATATTCACCAAGTTTTGCCAATAATTCATTACATTTGACTTCTAAATTAGCGACTTGTTGCTCTACTCTCTCTGTGTGCTCCAATCTCTGCATCATATTTGACATTTGCTCCTCGATTAGAAGCTTACCCTTTACGGTTTCACGCATGGCTCCTATCATTTCTTTTGCTGCACTCAATTCTTTCTCGAGTTCATTTGCTCGTGCAGCTCGTGCCAACAATGACTTTCCTTCCTCCCATAGTGCTCGCTCGGATTCGAGTTTCTCTATTTTTATTCTGGCATTTTGAATATCGAGTTTTTGCAATTCAAAGTCCTGCTGCAGTAGACGAGCGTCCTTTAATTTTTGCTCAAGCTCTATGATTCTTTTCTGAGCAGCTTCTAATTGAATTTGGTCATCAGAAACTTCATTTTTAACGCAAGATGGAGACGATGAGATACTTTCAGTTACATTTGCGTGTCGTGTGTTTTCGATAAGCTTAGAATTTTCATTTAACAACGAAGCAATCTTCTGCTCTAGCTTTATTTTCATCTGTAATATAATTTGCATTATAAATAGGTATTTAAAAAATTGGATTATCTTCAGGAAATTTGTACAACGTTAATAAATATTTACCTCAAACATTTCATTTTCTACAATACTCTGTGTCTCGTGAGCTTCTTGGGCATTGTTTCTAGCTGATTCCACGCGCAATTCCAGTTGCTTGATTGTCTGCTTGTCCAATTCAGCTTGCATCTCCAGCATATTTTTGTCTTTCTGAAAAACCTCCTCCATTTCTCGTCTTATTTTATGTAACTGTTGAACTGTGGCTTCTTGATGAGACAGTCGTGTACGCAATGAGACAACCTGGAAAATATCAAAGAAATTGCATTTTATCCGCTAAATTTTATTTTATTTTTCATCTGATAAATCAAATTACTAGTTGTATACCTCTCCTTTGAGACGTCTCCATTCCCATGGACTTGATGGTACAGACTCTGACTCGGTTTGATTCAATACTGAAGATTCTCGTGTTTCATTGAGTTTTTTACGTTTCGGTGGCGTTGCTTCATTGCCATGAGGCGATGTAGCTGAAAAACTATTGCCATCACCCGAAAAAAGCCCTGACATTCCACTGGTTCGTTTAAATTTCGCTGTTGAACATGTTAATCGACTGTCGCCTTCTAAACTCAATGAGATTGGGGGGTTTAATCCAGCACCAGAAAGACGAAGCGAGACATTGCTAGTTCGTCGATAATTATCGGAGGTGGACGCCAAGTCATTCAACATCTTGATGACTGTGGTTGGATCGTTGTCGCCCATCTGTTAATAATTCACAAATTATTGTAAAACATCATAAATCATAATATAGGGAGATTCATAACCTCATTGTTTTTTCTGTTTAGCCGGGGCTAATATGTAGATAATTCATAACCTATAAGTACTTTAAATTAAAAAACCGTTAACTGACCTTCTTGGAGATATTATTTGACTTTTGTAAAGTCAATTACGAAGAAATATGCCACTGGCTTTTTTAAATAATTTATTTACATTCGAAGAATGTGAAATTGAGTTGGTGTGGATGTGTGTTTTGTTGGTTATGTTTGTGTTGCTCCACATGCGCGGGAGTAAGTGCCATCTAGTGGGTATTTGCCACACATCCCGTTGCCGGCGTTATTTTTCAGAAGCTGCAAGTATGGCGGACGCCGCAGCACGTCAGCTTCAGTACGAATACAAAGCGGTAAGTGTTTTCGATATTTATAGACGCTATATACATCCATGGTATCATTAGTGGATTAATCTAACGGATTTATGAAAAGAATTTCAAAGATTCAGCAGATTTTTATTATTTTTAGCCGTTGAATGACGACATTTATTATCAGACTTTGAGGTTATGTTGGCATACAAACGTTGCATTATCATGTACATATAAACTGAAAGATTTCATTTTCCAGAATTCTAATCTTGTTCTACAAGCCGACGTTCGATTAATTGAGAGACGTAGTCGCGATGAAGCCACCGGTGAGGTTATGTCCCTCGTGGGCAAGCTGGATGGAACCAGAATGGGCGATCGAGCCCAGAGAACCAAACCAGGCAAAGCTGAGGAACGAAAAGTCAAGTGAGTTTATATATATGTATATATATTTTAATTATTGAGGTTTTGTTCCTATAAAATGTCCAGTTTTTCTCTAGAAAAGACCTGAATAATGAGGTATACTTTTTTCAAAAGTAATATTTTGTATTTTATTTCAGGCGTCAAAAGAGAGACGAGGCCCAGTACGACTTTGCCAGGATGAAAGGAGCCACTCTTCTTTCAGAGAGTGTCGACGAAATGGTGGGCATAATGTATAGGCCCAAAACTCAGGAAACACGTCAGACATACGAGGTATTGCTTTCTTTTATTCAAGAAGCTCTGGGAGATCAACCACGTGAAATTCTTTGTGGGGCGGTTGATGAGGTTCTAGCTGTCTTGAAAAACGACAGATTGAAGGAAAAAGAGAAGAAGAAGGAAACAGAACAACTTCTTGGTTCACTGGCAGAGGAGAGATTTGCGTTGTTAGTGAATCTGGGAAAGAAAATTACAGATTTTGGTAGTGAGGAAAAAACTACGACGAATGAGGAAAACATCGATGAAACTTATGGAATCAACGTTCAGTTTGAAGAATCCAGTGAAGAGGACGATGAAGACGTGTATGGAGAGGTCAGAGAAAACGACGACGAGGGCGACGAAGGCGAAGAAGCTAATGAGGACAGAGCAATTCATGCAGAGAATCTGGGAGGTGCTGAAGAGATGAAAAAAGAAAAAACTCTTCATCCTTTGGATATAGATGCTTATTGGCTGCAACGAAGACTCAGCCGGATTTATGACGATGCTATGATATCGCAAGCAAGGGCAGCAGAAGTTCTCACAGTCCTCAAGGACGCTGGCGACGATCGTGACTGCGAGAATCAATTGGTGCTTCTTCTTGGTTACGACTGCTTTGATTTCATCAAGCAGTTGAAGAAGTACAGGCATATGATTGCCTATTGCACGATGCTAGCGTCGTCTCAGTCTGAATCAGAAAGACAAAAAATTCGTAACAAGATGAATGACGATCCGGCACTTGCAAAGATTCTACGACAGTTAGATACTGGCAAAGGCGATGATGATGCTGATGAAACTATGGAAGCAAGAGCCCAGAGGAAGCGGAGAGAAGAAAACGAAGACACAGGTGGGCCTGGTGGGCAAGTACAGGGAACGAGGAATATGATTGACTTAGAAGACCTGATATTTGCTCAGGGAAGTCATTTCATGGCGAATAAACGTTGTCAGTTGCCAGATGGTAGCTTTAGAAAGCAACGAAAGGGATACGAAGAAGTTCATGTACCTGCATTGAAGCCAAAGCCATTTGGTGACAATGAGAAACTCCATCCTATTGAACAACTTCCAAAATATGTTCAGCCAGCCTTCGAAGGCTTCAAAAATCTAAACAGAATTCAGAGTCGTCTTCATCATACTGCACTCGAGAGTGACGAGAATCTACTGCTCTGTGCACCGACTGGTGCTGGTAAAACAAACGTAGCACTTCTCTGTATGATGCGAGAAATTGGAAAACACATTAATGCTGATGGTTCTATAGACGCTGATCAATTTAAAATTATTTATGTGGCTCCAATGCGTTCCCTTGTTCAGGAGATGGTGGGAAACTTTGGAAAAAGACTGGCAAGTTACAATATCACAGTCTCTGAATTGACTGGTGATCATCAATTGACGAGGGAACAAATAGCAGCCACTCAAGTTATCGTTTGTACTCCTGAGAAATGGGATATCATTACGAGAAAAGGTGGAGAGAAGACATTTACTTCGTTGGTGAGACTCATCATTATCGACGAAATTCACTTGCTTCATGACGAACGAGGTCCCGTGCTTGAATCTCTTGTTGCTCGAACTATCAGGAATATTGAGACCACGCAGGAAGATGTTCGTCTAGTCGGTCTTTCTGCTACTTTGCCCAATTATGAAGATGTTGCAAAATTCCTGAGGATCAAATCTGAGACTGGTCTTTTCTATTTCGACAACAGCTTTAGACCTGTCGCTCTTGAGCAACAGTACATCGGAGTCACAGAGAAGAAGGCTTTGAAACGATTCCAAGTCATGAACGAGATTGTCTACGAAAAGACGATGGAACATGCAGGCAGAAACCAAGTTCTCATCTTTGTCCACTCGAGGAAGGAAACTGGAAAGACAGCTAGAGCAATCCGGGATATGTGCTTGGAGAAAGATACTCTGGGACAGTTTCTTCGTGAAGGTTCGGCGTCGATGGAAGTCTTGCGGACCGAAGCCGAGCAAGTGAAAAATCAGGAACTGAAGGATCTACTCCCCTATGGCTTTGCCATTCATCACGCTGGAATGACAAGAGTTGATCGTACTCTTGTCGAAGATTTGTTTGCTGACCGTCACATTCAGGTGTTGGTTTCCACTGCCACACTTGCTTGGGGTGTCAATCTTCCAGCTCATACCGTAATCATCAAAGGAACACAGATTTATAACCCAGAGAAAGGTCGTTGGGTGGAACTTGGCGCTTTGGACGTTCTTCAGATGCTGGGTCGTGCTGGTCGTCCTCAATACGACACCAAGGGTGAAGGCATCCTTATAACAAACCACAGTGAACTTCAGTATTACCTCTCGCTGTTAAATCAACAGCTTCCTATCGAGTCTCAGTTAGTCAGTAAGATGCCTGACATGTTGAACGCTGAAATTGTTTTGGGAACGATTCAGAATATTCGTGACGCAGTCACGTGGCTCGGATATACATATTTGTATATCAGAATGCTTCGTTGTCCTACACTTTATGGAATCAGTCACGATAGGCTCAAGGAAGACCCGCTTCTCGAGCTTCACAGAGCGGATCTCATACATTCAGCCGCTGCGGGATTAGATCGCAGTGGATTGATCAAGTACGATCGTAAATCTGGAAACTTCCAGGCCACTGAGCTGGGGAGGATTGCGTCTCATTATTATTGCACACATGAGACAATGGCGACATACAATCAACTGCTGAAGAGGACACTCAGTGAAATTGAACTTTTTAGAGTCTTCTCCTTGTCTGGCGAGTTTAAGAACATAAATGTTCGAGAAGAGGAGAAACTAGAGCTGCAGAAATTGATGGAAAGAGTCCCAATACCAATCAAGGAGAGCATTGAAGAACCCAGTGCCAAGGTCAACGTTCTTCTGCAGGCCTACATTTCTCAGTTGAAGCTCGAAGGGTTTGCACTGATGTCAGACATGGTCTTCGTTATGCAATCAGCTGCACGACTGATGCGAGCCATTTTTGAGATTGTATTGTACCGAGGATGGGCACAATTGGCGGACAAATGTCTGTCTCTCTGCAAGATGATTGACAGAAGGATATGGCAGTCAATGTCACCGCTCAGACAATTCCGAAAGATGCCTGAAGAAATTGTTAAGAAGATAGAGAAGAAGAACTTCCCGTGGGAGCGACTCTACGATCTGGGGCCAAATGAAATCGGAGAACTCATTCGTGTACCGAAACTTGGCAAAACTATTCACAAGTACATTCATCAGTTCCCGAAACTCGAGCTCTCGACTCACATTCAACCCATCACCCGTTCAACATTGCGAGTTGAGTTAACAATAACTCCAGACTTCCAGTGGGACGAGAAAGTCCATGGAGCTTCTGAAGCCTTTTGGATTCTCGTGGAAGACGTTGACTCAGAAGTAATTCTTCATCATGAATATTTCCTACTGAAAGCCAAGTATGCCAGTGACGAACACTTGATCAAGTTCTTCGTGCCTGTTTTCGAGCCGCTACCACCGCAATACTTCTTGCGAGTCGTATCTGACCGATGGATCGGTGCAGAGACACAACTTCCTGTCAGTTTTCGTCATCTTATTCTACCAGAAAAAAATTTGCCACCAACAGAACTCCTCGATCTTCAACCATTGCCTATAACTGCCCTGAGAAATCCCAAGTTTGAGAGCCTCTACGCAGACAAATTTCCGCAATTCAATCCAATTCAAACTCAAGTATTCAATGCGGTGTACAACTCAGACGACAATGTCTTCATTGGTGCCCCAACTGGCTCAGGGAAAACAACGATCGCCGAGTTCGCAGTTCTTCGATTACTGACCCAGAATCCTGATGGTCGGTGTGTATACATGGTCAGCAAAGAGCCGCTGGCTGAGCTCGTGTACGCCGATTGGCTAACAAAATTCAGTGTCCTCGGCAGAAAAGTTGTTCTTCTCACAGGAGAAACTGGCACGGATTTGAAACTCCTCGCAAAGGGACAAATAATCATCACAACTGCGGACAAGTGGGATGTACTTTCTCGACGATGGAAGCAAAGGAAAAACGTACAAAATATTCAACTATTTATCGTTGATGAGTTGCAATTGATTGGAGGAGAGGAAGGACCAGTATTGGAAGTTGCTTGTTCACGGGCAAGATACATTTCATCACAGCTGGAAAAGCCAACGAGAATTGTCGCTCTGTCTGCTTCTCTAGCAGATGCCAAGGATGCAGCTCAGTGGCTTGGTGCACCAGCAGCTGCGACCTTCAACTTTCATCCCTCTGTGAGACCAATACCACTGGAACTCCATGTGCAAGGCATAAACATCACTCACAATGCCTCGAGACTGGCAGCAATGGCCAAGCCAGTTTACAACGCAATTCTGAGACACGCTCCACACAAGCCAATCATCATTTTTGTGCCCACTCGACGACAGGCAAGATTAACGGCCTTTGATCTTCTCAGGTTGGCTGCGGCTGAGGGTCAGCCATCCAAATTCTTCCACGCTGAAGAGTCAGACATAAAACCATTCTTGGACAGAATGAGTGACAAGAATCTACGGGAGACGTTGTCTCACGGTGTAGCGTACCTGCATGAAGGCTTATCTTCTGACGATCGTCATCTGGTTGAGCAATTATTTGACAGTGGAGCGATCCAGGTGGCAGTTGCTACTCGTGACCTTTGCTGGGGTTTGTCTATTAGTTCGCACTTGGTCGTGGTCATGGACACCCAATGCTACAATGGCAAGACTCACGCCTACGAGGACTATCCAATTACGGATGTGCTGCAGATGGTTGCTCGTGGAAACAGACCTTTGGAAGACGATGACGCTAAATGCGTACTTCTCTGTCAGAGCTCCAAGAAAGACTTCTTTAAAAAATTCTTAAATGAGCCACTCCCTGTTGAGAGTCACTTGGATCATCGACTTCACGATCATTTCAATGCTGAGATTGTCACGAAGACTATTGAGAATAAACAGGACGCGGTGGACTACTTGACCTGGACATTCCTCTACAGAAGACTGACCCAAAACCCGAATTATTATGGTCTGCAAGGAGTAACACACAGACATCTATCAGATCATCTTTCAGAGTTGGTGGAAAGGACTCTGAGTGATCTCGAACAGGCTAAATGCGTGGCAGTCGAGGATGAGATGGACACACTGCCTCTCAATCTAGGAATGATTGCGGCGTACTACTACATCAATTATGCCACAATAGAATTGTTCAGTCTTTCACTTAGCAACAAGACGAAAATACGAGGACTATTGGAAATTATCTCTGCTGCCGCGGAATATGAGACAGTTCCTGTTAGGCAACGAGAGGAAAATTTGTTGAGAAGTTTGGCTCAACGACTGCCACACGCCCCCCAGGCTACGAGAATGGCTGATCCTCACGTGAAGGCGCAACTGCTGTTGCAAGCTCACTTGTCGAGGATTCAGCTCGGCCCGGAGCTGCAGAAAGATACTGAACTAGTGTTAAGCAAGGCAATAAGACTCATACAAGCCTGCGTTGATGTACTGAGCTCTTCAGGATGGTTGGCGCCTGCTGTCGCCGCTATGGAGCTAGCGCAGATGGTAACTCAAGCCATGTGGTCCAAAGACTCATACCTGAAGCAGTTGCCGCACTTCACAGCAGAAACAATCAAGAGATGTATGGAGAAGGGCGTTGAGACTGTCTTCGACGTGATGGAGCTCGACGATGACATCAGAAACAGACTTCTGCAGCTAGAAGACGTCCAAATGACGGACGTTGCCAAGTTCTGCAATCGTTATCCGAACATTGAGATGTCTTACGAGGTGCAGAACAAGGATAAGTTGCATAGTGGAGGAACCGTCAATGTGACGGTACAACTGGAGAGAGAGGATGAAGTAGCAGGTCCTGTGGTGGCACCATTTTTCCCACAGAAACGAGAAGAGGGCTGGTGGGTCGTAATTGGTGACCCAAAAACGAATTCACTATTGTCCATTAAAAGATTGACACTGCAGCAAAAGGCGAAAGTCAAGCTGGACTTTGTAGCCCCAGCAGCTGGAAAACATTTTTACACTCTCTATTTTATGAGCGATGCTTATCTTGGTTGTGATCAAGAATATAAATTCGATCTCAATGTAGGCGAATATGAGTCTGAAGGAAGTTCAGGCTCAGATTCAGAGTAAATAATATTGTTCTTTTACAAAAAGATGTCCATCATATATTTTTTCGGGCAAGCTCCATACAAAACGAGCTGAAGTAATAAAATTGTAGATTCATATTAGATTAATTCAGTAGTGAAGCGGTAAAAGAGGATAAGTCGAGATAACTTTTTCATAAAAATCATTTACAAAATTGATTATATCTAGAAAACTATGGGAGAT
>JABSMT010002954.1:0-10039 GCA_018902335.1 Eumacrocentrus americanus | reverse complement strand
ATAAGATTTTTTCGTATCTCTCAAAGTTATCGAGATATTTGTAAAAATGAAAGTGTCTAAAATTTTTCATAATTTTTGAGTTATCTTCTTTTACCGCATCACTACTGATTTCGTGTTAACACACACATACGAGGAAATGAGAGTTATACACAAAAAAGTATGTATTAGTGATCGTATGAGCTTGACGATATGAACCAATTCTATTGCACAATTCCTGAGTTAACATGCTTGATCAAAACAAATTCAACAATAAACGTAATTTCACTATTTCGACGATTTCAGAAAGCGTTGGTGGTCATGGTGGTTCACATTTCTTTGAATCGTTTAAATTCTTGATACTTTATCGTTCGTTTTTCCTCACGTTCGTTCTTCTGTACCTTGATACTGATGTGGCATGCCGCTCCTGGGTCGCAGACTATCCCAGAGTGGTGAATTTAAGCCATTACGCTCGAATCTCTTGACTTGAAAATTCTCTTCTCTGCTGTCGTTCCCCGTTTCGCAAACAGGTGCTCGCGAATAAGGCAGTGACATGGACGTAATACTCTCGAATTTGTAGCCTGTATATGGATTTTTTGGTTGATCTAGTGAGGCTGATTTGCGTGTGGTAGATGAATTCTTAGCAGGCTGCGTCCTCGAGATTCTCTTGTCCTCGATACTTGATTGCTGCATCATCTCATCAATATCTCGTGCACGGTGAGGTGAGTACTTTGATTTTGACCCGTCGCACTCGGTGGTAGGTGTGTCCCCATGCTATTAGTTGGATGAATTCACAAAAAAAAAATTGTAAGTGCAACTGTGTAGGGAGCAACTAGAAAATTAGTTGGATTTCTTGGCTATTACTATTAGTATGCAGCTCCAAGTTATGGTAATATTCAAGCGGCAGTGGTGTCAATGAATTGAAGACATGGAGAGTAATTAAAAAATTTATAATAATTAGGAGAACCACTGCAAGAAGTTGTCCCAGTAATGGACACTCACAGGCATCAATGGGCCTCATTAGCAGATAGAAATATAATGTATAAAATGTCTGGAAGCTCAAAACACCATAATGCAGATTTGCAAGTCAGTGGAAAAAACGGTAGTAGAGCTGTATGCAAGTTATGAACGTCTCGTCGATGAGAATAGTAATAACATAAATGGATAAAATGATCGATCGAACCTTCAATTTGTGCTGCAGCCGATGTATCTCCTCTTGCTGCTCGGCAATCTCGCTGTCTCGTCCGCGCAATAGCTGCAGCGTATCACTCATTCCGCTATTGTTTGTTTCTAGGACCAAGTGTGCCCGTAATTGTTTGTTCCTTGCGTCCAGCTGCATAATGTGCTGTTGTGCCTGAGTCAATTGTTTCGACAAATTTCCAACTTTCTCCTCCAGTGCCGCTGACTCGACGCACTTAGATGAGTACTTTGACGACAGTGAAAGGATCTCCTGTTTTATTTCCTCCATTTCCTCTCTAATAAACAAAAAGAAACTGATGTTTTTTATAGACCGAACAAAGTAAGGTCTCTGTTGCTCAATAAGAAAGGACAAGAATTTATTCCTGATAAACTTACTCATGTTCCTTATGAAGTACTCCAATGTCTTCTCTCGCTTGCATCTGCTTGATGAACTCCTGCTTGAACTTGGCAATCTCTTTCTGTACCTCGTGTTCATGCGCCTTTCGCATGGCGTCAAGCGCCGCGAGTGTAGCCTGCGTCTCCTCCGACAGAGCTTGCTCCTTTTCAATCTTCAAACTCTCCAACTCCTTTCGATGTTTCTCCTCCAATTCCGAAAGCATTCGCCGATGACTGTTCTCCATTGCCAGCAGTCCTTTCTCACAGAGAGCGCGCAACTGTTTTATTTCCTCCTTGTACCGTTTTCTCGTCTCCATGTCTGTATCGAGCTCAGTATTGATTGATCTCTGGTACGCCGCTCGGAGTTCGTTAACATGGGCCGAGTGCTCCGAGTCCATTGCGTTCAATCTGTGCTCCAATTTGCGTGCACGCTCCCGTAAACTCGCCGCCTCCTGTTCATACTGCGTCGTCAAGCGGTGTCTCTGATTGTCAAGCTCCCCTTTGATTTCCATCAGGTCTTGTTCCTGATTTCTCTTGAGGGTCTCGAGTTCCTCGGTATGTGCGACCTTCAGTCTCTGAATAGACTCCTGGAGAATGTCACACTGCTTGCATGTAAAATTCTTCACGTACTCATCTAGTCGTTTCAAATACGTTCTCAACTCGCTGCATTTATTGCAAACACCCATCCAGTCAGTCGTGGACGACACGAACCTTGGCCAAGACTTGCCGCCTTCGCGTTCAACCATTCTGCTTCTCAACAGTCTGACTAGCTGCGTCAGATCGTCCTCAAGAGAATTCAGAGACTGCGCAACGGACTTGAGCTGCTCTCTCGATCTATCTTTGCCAGATATTTTTTCCTCACACTCTTGTGAAAATAACTGAAAGAGATACATATACTCGGCATCGAGCATCGAATTATCTTTGTCGCGGTCTTGCGTGAACAATGTATCAAGTAACTCTTCATGTTTGATGAGACTAGATACGATGGTCTCTCCTGAGAGTGTCATTGCTTGCCTCGAGTCGCTCTGAAGCACTGCAATGCGAGCGTCTATCAGAGCTTTCTGTGCAATCACGTCCGCATAGTCAGTCAACATTTGTCTCGAGTCGTAATGAGTCTCGGTGGGTCCATTCTTCATCTTCATCAGGCGCAGGGACTTTTCGTATGCGACAGTGAGTTCCTGAATTGATGATTCCATTGTCTGGCGAAGCTTCGTTTGCGCTTCGTCGGCCCATGACTCCAAACTGACATTATCCGACGTTTCCAAGTTGAGACAGACATCAGAGAGTGAGATAATGTTCTGTTCGTAAATTTGACCGCAACGAACAATTACGTGAGACACCTCGGCCTGCACGAGCTCCTTGTTGACAGTCTCTTGGGCAAGTGCCCAGGCCTCGCGTATACGTCTGTCTTCGAGTAGTGTGTTACTTGATATTGGCTTACTGTTCAAGTCTTCTTGATCAGACAGACTCAAAGTTTCAGCGGCTAAGGCTTCCGCCAATTCTTGGAGCTTTGTGTCCTTATACCTCTGCATTATGTCATTGACCTCCTGCTGTTTCTTGAGCAGAAAATTTTTGCACTCACTTCTCGCAGCAATAATGTCCGCGGACAGTTGCTCCTGCGACGAAGACGTCGTTGCTTTACCCCCTACAAGTACTAACTTATTCGCTAACACCTTAGTGAGATATTCAATGTAACTCGTATTTTGGTACGTTTTGGGCTTAGTTCCGTAGATCTTACATTTTAAGTTTGAAATAAGATGACTAGTTTCGACCAATTCACCCAGTACGGCGCTCTGTTCGAGCGTTCGACTGGTGATCGTACATTTGAGCTGTCGCAGTATCACGAACTCGTAGGCAATTCTCTCAGCCAAGAGCTTGAGTTTTGCCTGCTCGTCTAGCTGTCCAATTTGCCGAAGATGCCATCGACGATTCGTCAGCTCCTTCATTTTTTCCTTCAACATTGTCTCGAGCCTCGAAACAATAACACCAGCAGTTTCGGTAACTTGTACGCCAGCTATTTGACTTTTTTTGCAATCGACACACGAATCAAGAATGTCGTTTACCTCTCGAAGACACTTCTCTGCTTTCTCCTCGGCTTGTGTCGAGCCCAAGCACTTTTCCAGGCGTCTCTTTGACTTTATCATCGCCCTTTCGAGTTTCTTTAACCTTGACAATACTTCCATGGACACTTGGCATGCCGACGACGTGCTGAGTTCGCTACACTCGCTTGAGTCCTTTTCCACGTCACTCGTTATGCCGTCTGCAACGCTTGCGACTTTGGTCTCCAAAGTACTGAGCCTGATAAGCACCTTGAGCGGTTCAGAGCTCGTTGCACTGTCAAGCGACTTTCTTCGCAATCTAGTCCTGTCCAGAGGCTTGAGCTCGCGCTTACGCTCCTTCTTTGGGTTTGGGCTGGTCTCCTTCGAGCTGTTGCCCGTTGAAGCCGTTGAGACATTGATGCTTTTACCTCGTTCAATCGCGCAGATCTTATTTTCCAAGTCTATCAGTTTGTCTTCAACTTCCTGCGATATTGAGAACGACTCTTTACCCTTGAGTGACAGAGATCTTCGCTTGTCTCGTGTTTCTGATTTTGCAAGCTTTTGCCTGAGCACTCTCGTCTGCTTTTCGCTAGCTGCGAGTTTATTCGTGAGATCTTGGATCCTTGCTGCCATTAATTCCGTTTGTGCTTGATTTGTCTCATTGACTCGTGCACTGTCCTGCTTGTATGCAAAGAGCTCGAGCTCTAGGGCATCATGCGCGGCATTTGCTTCACGAAGCTCCTTTCTCATTGCTCGAATCTCGAGAACAGCTTTCTCAAAACGTCCACGAAGCTCATCAAATTCTTCCATTATTCTTTCTTTATCGAATCCACTGAGGTCTAGATCTAGATCGATATTGGTTAGATCGCTTAGAGAATCAAAGCTTCTGCCACGTTCTCGAGACGCCGAAAGTCCAGTTTTGCCCTCCAATTCTCTCATTCGAACATAAAGACGCTCGTTTTCTTCGATTCCCTGAGATAATTTATCGCTCAACGATGTAATCTCATTTTGGAAGTGCTCTACCGCTCGATGACTAGATGTCAGCTCATTCGACAACATCTCACATCGTTCTGTTGTCTCCCGGAGTATTGCTTCATTCTCCAGAAGTTTGCACTCAATTTTTTCCTTATCTCTGGCGTAAATTTTCTTCACCATATCGAGCTCGTCGAGATCTTTCTTTCGCTGCTGATCACTCCTTTGAACTGTATTCAAGAGCTCCTCAACTTGTTTTTCACGAGTACCTGCTTCTGCCTTTTGTTGTCGCAAACGTGCAAGTTCTTTTTCAGCAGTGGCTATTTCCGCACGTGCAGCATTCAATTGGGACTTTAAACTCTCAATCTCATGCTCTTGACGTTCGACAATGGTTAACAGACTACTTGGGTGCGATTGATTCTGAACGAGCTGATCCCTCAGTAACGTTACTTGGCTCTCGAGCAATTCGACAATCAGGGGATTGTCATTGGTCGTTGAGAGGCAATTATTGGCGATTAGGTGTTGATTATCGTGGTGCTCCTGGTCCTCGCCAAGCTCACAACACGCCATCATGAGATCCTCCGACCTCACACTGTCCAGGGTACTTCGCCGCGAGCTCGGTGGTGAGCTTCGACTTCGCTTGTACACCCTCGACCTCGAACTGGATCGCGAGCGTGCTTTTACCCTGGACAGCGCGGTTCTAGTGAGAGGTGGTGATGGTGGCAATTCTGACCACTCGTGTTTCGAGTTGTCAGACCAATTCGAACGCTCTCGTTGCAGGGCAAGTGGCCAGTCACCGGCATTCCTTGATAACGGTGGTGTTACCGGTATTTCCGACCAGTCGCCGGACTCGCGTCTTCCACCCTCAGACGCGGTCCTGTACTCCTCATCCGAGGAAAATAGTACTGAGCGGGGTGTGAGCGATGTTGACGGTGCAACCGAGTCCCTCTCACGATCGTTGATAGACCTACGGAGAAACGTAATTGTTAGTCGAGAAAATAAATATCTTAAGACAATTTCTCTTTTATTGGACTGTGTTATTAGTGAGATAAAAAAATTTCAGGAAAAACTCGTCTTAGAGACGCGTTCATATAAGCAATGAGACTATGATAAAAATGTGAATTATGCCCACATACGTGCGCACGACAACTCGAATGTCATATGAGTTGGCGCGCGCGACAGGCTATCATGGGCGAAGCGGCAGTGAAAGTGTGTCATCACTCCTTACACAGTGGGTGACTGAGGCTTGGCGTCTTGTTGGCTCTCTTGACATACGACATGGGCGTTGACTGAACCATCGGAATCCGGAAGATTCGCGGCTCTTCTTATCGCCGACATCCAGCTGGATCTGATACCAGCTGTCACTGCTGAAAAAACTGTCGTTCCTCGGTCGTCCCAGGTCTGGAAAGATGTCATCGAATTAGTATCACGACGGCTGTCACGTTGAATGAACAAAATACTGTATTTCCTTTATTGTTTTTGACGCGATCACAGGCATGAAGAGCACAACGAAAGTGACGCACACCCGATTTACTCTACCATGAAATTGAGTTAGAGATTTTTCGCCTAGCCTCGCCTCTATCACGCTCACTCTGCTTCCTGGTGTCATTCTCTCTTGCTTGCATGCCAGCTAATCCCAGTAAATTCAATTCAAGTGCAAAGCCCCTCGAAGCCATAGAGCAACGCCATGCATACTTATTATTATCGTCAAGTCCGTGTGCAACTGGATAAGCCCGTATACATTTTCAATGAAATACAAGACGTGATTATGCATTATGCATAATTGGTAAACAATGACAAATAACTATGGCGCTATCTTGTACAAGCTTACCATTGTTTGAAATCCATAGTTTTTTGCCACTTGAACAAGAGCGACGTCCGTTACTGTATTGAGATCTATCACGCCATCCATTATTCCTTTGTCCTCTGTGCTTGGATCTCGATAGTACATCAAACCACAGCCTCGCAACACAAACCAGTGTTTATTCCATTCCTAAATTAAATGATAAGAAATTGTGTAAGCTCAGTGATTAACTAAGTAATTAATTATGTAAATACTGGAGTTTAATCGTGCATTTTTACCTTGTTTAATCCTTGCTTCATTAGCCAACCTTTTTTAATATTCAACAAATCCTCAGCAGGGAGATCTACCCGCAATTCTGACATGGGCGAGTACCTAATTCCCGAGCTATCCAAACCACAACCGTCCGGATCACCTCGAACCTAAATCATTAAGACCAATAAATCAAAACATTGTATCTCCTCCATTTGACTCGTTCATCTCCATCACTCACCAGTTTATCCTGTTGAGCTGTATTTGTCGCGTCGACGACGTCCCTGGTCGGCTCTGAAACCCTGGATTTGTTCCGTCTGATCCTCGGTTGTGTGAGTGAAGCTGCAATATCTCGCAGTTTTCCTTCTCTCTCTTTCTCGTGCTCAAGAAGTATTCTCCGACATGTCTCGTCATCTGCAATAAAATATATATCAGTCGCATCCACAAATAAAATTCCAATAAAGTTATACGACTCAGTGGTAGTCGTAACACCTGTTGTGTTAGTGCAGTTATCAAATATTTGCAACTGCCTGCCGACGTAAATGTGTATTAACCTCGGAATGACTTGTGTAAGCGAGGTTCTTGTGACCTCCTGCGCCCACGACGAAGCCTAGTTACATTACCGAGGTAATACAAGTTTTCATTTCACTCAATGGTGAAGTAAAGGCTCTTATTTATTCAAACACATCTCTACCGACTCAATGAGAAGCCTTCTTGTCGCTCCTGCAATCTCGCAGGGATTGAAACAATCTAAATGAAATCTGAGGAAACAAATGGAGTGAAGATTTTTCTTTCAGCTTTCAACGATGTCATAGCCCATCAGCAAATAGACTGTACGACTACATACCTACTATTATACACGACATTACGTAACGATGAACGCACACAGGAGAGTCTTTCTGTGCCATCAGGCAATCGTCAATCGTTCTTTATTGACTTGTAAAAACATAAATGAAATGAACGTATATCTATTCCACCGACCTAATTTCTCAGGCGCGTCGGCGTTGCTGCCGATAGAGGATCGTTCAGACTGTTGATTTATCCTGCGTCTCGCCTTATCTTCGGCACGAAGCTTGTCCCTGGTTGGTGGTGACGCTGAACTCGCAGGCTGATCCCGATAAGTTCTATTATTACTGTCCTGAGGGACGATAGGCGGTTTTTCTGAACCCACCATCATCGGCGACGTTGACGACATGACGGTAGACAGTGTTGTTGTTGATTGGGTTGACTGAACGGGGCTACAATTTACAGTGACAGAAGTCCGTTCCGAGGACACTGGATAACTATACACGCTTCCTATTTCGAGCAGTGAATTTCGACGGGGTGAAGCGACACCAGTTCGAAGAGAACTTCCATTTTCTGTACATGAGATGGAAGTGTTGCCATTGACATTTGTGGACAATAATGAATCGTTGACGGTAGCAGTTGTCCTCGTAGTCTTGACTAAATTAAAAGTCGAGGGACTGATTTCCTTAGACGTTTCAGGTGTCCAGGTTGTACTACTGCTGGTTCTTGGCTCTGATCGACAGCTGTTGAAGCGTGGCCGTGGTGGGTTTGGTGTATTACCTACAGGAAAAGAATAAAAACTGTAAGGATACAATTGAATAAAGGTGTCAAAGAAATGTGTGGGCTTTTTTGCCTCCTTGAGTGCTATGTACTTTTTTTATTATTTCTTTCTCGTCAACCGACTCGCATACTTACTTCGAATGGTTGGTGCAACTTGGAGAATTGTTGTTTGCCCACCTGGGAACGTGGCATTGCGTTTATGCCTTCCCTGAAACATAAAAAACAATATACATAAAATAACTTTTTATATTGATGCCTAATGCCTTAATGAGAAATATAAATAAGAAAATACATACCTTGTTTCTGGAATATACTTGGAGAACATCAGCCCACCACCTTGTTTCTTCTCTGCAGGTTCCCTTGATGAATGTAGCACCTTCAGGACACGTGATTGCAAGACTGTACGGATGACCAGTTACATCTTCGGCTGCTGCTACCTCCATCACTCTTGTCATGTCGATCCTCGCCTGCGGGACCGTTTCCGGCTGCAAAAATAAATCATGCTTCATGAATATAATCAATTATCTGTTATGTAATTGTGCTTTTGAAACCCCTATATCTTTACAAGCAAATGTAGCATTCGTCGTTTCCTTGATTTAAAATCAATTGGAATCAGTATGCCAAATCGTTTATCAGCATTCGTAACAGCAAAAAGTCGTCCAACGAACTAGAAAAAATTCCAGATTCATTCCATCGACCTCAGTCCAACCTTATAAGTCCTATTGACTTGGCATTATTATTCTCATGTTTTATAGTAAAATTATCAGGCATTCTGTCATGGTTACTGCATCGAAAACAATAATTCTGTAGTGAAGCGGTAAAAGAAGATAAATCGAGATAACTTTTTCATTAAAATGTTTTACAAAATTGATTATATCTAGAAAACTATGGGAGATACGATAAAAATGCAAATTACCTTTTTTGTAGAGAATTTAATTATCTACAAAAAAGATCTCATGAAATTTTATCGTATCTCTCAAGGTTCTCGAGATATTCGTAAAAATAAAAGTGTCTAAAAATTTTCATAATTTTTGAGTTATCCTCTTTTACCGCTTCACTGCTGAATTCTGAATGATCCACCTCAATAATATGGATATTATCAAGTTATTGTAGGGTATTACGAAAGAGACAGAGACGAATAAGTGGATGCGGCTGGATATTTTAGCATGAAAAACAGCGTTTCTCACTTTTCTTGTTAGTCCTGTAGAAAGTCGCCTGTGTTCTGCTGCTGCGATAAAAATTGAGAAACGTTCCTCGGCTCGTTATATCGTCTCTGTATATACACACTCTGTAAATTCTCTCTTACTCGCGTGGCATTTCGTCACGGTCGAGTCTCTCGACTCTGCACTTGTCTCTCTTCTCGGCGTATTTTAGATATGCGTCTCGAGTGTCACGCAGAACATGTTCTTTTAGCCTCGCTCCAGTCTTCACTAGGTATAGGTATACAGTCTAGCGGTTTAATACGTGTTAGGATTAACTTAATTCAATAGTGGTGTACATATCTATATGCTCACACTGGAATCTAGTACCAAGACATCTTTTACTCTCTCCACTATGCTCGATCGAGAGAGCCGCAATCGCTTTCCCAAGTATAACCGGTGCTGTCATTGAATTAAAATATGTGTGGACAAAACTGCTGTCGGATGTAGTATTGAACAGTATAAAAGAGAAAATATATATGCAGAAAGTAAATTTCATTGAAATTTTTCACAAAATTTATTGTAACTCGGAAACTATGAGAAATAGAGCAAAATTGCATGGGACCTTTTTTGTAGAGAATTTAATTTCCTAAAAAAAAGATTCTATGCAATTTTATCGTGACTCGTGTAGTTTGCGAGATATCTCGAAAAATCTGGAT
>JABSMT010002943.1:0-10048 GCA_018902335.1 Eumacrocentrus americanus | reverse complement strand
ATATATATTGCTAGCTGCTCTTACAAATTCTTTGATGGATAAATCAATGTTGAAACATTGCCAATGAAGCGTTAGATCTGACTTTTGACTTCATGATTCCATTTGAAAAACACGTACAAAGTTTAATGCTTAAATTTTATAAATGTGAAAAAGAAAAAAAAATTGGGATTATATAAAAACTGTCCTCCACTGTTATTTATCCATTTTGTATATCATATTTATCAGCTGAGCGATTGAATTATCGTGTACATTATGCCATTTGGTAGCAGTGATTTATTCAGGAAAATCGCAAGATTCAAAAGTGAATAATTCATCCAAGAGTAATTAATTTATTAATAATAGTATCGAAATGCATTCGATTTGGTCAATCAGGCCATAGGCTCTACTGGGCTTCAACCCGCCCGTACTTCAAGCAACTCCACATCAAAGATAAGAGTAGCATTCGGTGGAATAGTGTGTCTCAGTCAAGGAATAAAGATACTTAAAGACTTTTTAAACTGAAAAACGCTATTAACTTAACAGTGAAGCGGTAAAAGCAGAAAACTAAAAAAATTATGAAAAATTTTCGACACAACTATTTTTGCCAATATCTCGAAAACCTTAAGGAATACGATAAAATATCACTGAACATTTTTTGTAGGAAATTGAATTCTCTACAAAAAAGGTCCCTTGCATTTTTGCCGTATCTCACATAGTTCTCGAGATATAATCAATTTTGTGAAAGAGTTTAATGAAAAAGCTATCTCCATTTACAGCTTCACTACAGAAGTTGCTCTTAATTTATATATGAAAGGATATATTCCAGGATGTCCTCGACTGCCATAGGCATAGTCAGGTGAGCAAGTGAGTCTTGCACGTTGACCCACAGACATCTGAGCAACTCCTTCGTCCCAGCCCCTGATGACCTCGCCCTTTCCTATTATGAACTTGAACGGTGCTCCATGGTCACGGCTAGAGTCGAATTTCTGGCCGTTTGTAAGCGTACCTTTTCAATGAAAATTCATATGATCAAATTATTCAATTTAATAAAAACATTCTCATGACAAAATCGTATTATTCCTTTACCTGTGTAGTGGACGACTACGATTTGTCCATTCTTAGGGAAGCGTTGACCTAAATTGAGACAGAAATGCAGAATTAATTATATATTCCTAACCAAGTAGAAATAAAAATTAAACAATATAATTCTATAAACAAATTCAACATAACCTCAATGATTTTATGTTAAAAATTAAATAACAAATAATGTTAGCAAGAATGTAGAAAGAAATTCTTAATAATTTACATAATAATCGATTTGGGAATGAAGCACCGCATTGCCTTGAGGAATACAGCTAATACACCAGTGCAAACATTAGTCAATTAGCTTCCAGCATGCTCTAGATATTGAATAAGGGTTGGAAAACATGTCTGCGAATCCTTACCATCCCCAGGAGAAATAGATTCAACTTGCACGCCCATGCCTTCGAATTTTCAGCAATAAAAAAAAATGTATATACACGTTTGTGAAAATATTTTCAAGAACTTTCCACAAGCAGCAGCAGAAGGCGCAGATGGAGATTATTGATGATTCGATCGTAAAGAATCAGCCTGACATCTATAGTGAAGCTATGGAAAAACGTCTTCACTTCCGGCTTCCGTTGATTCAAAATAACATAGAGTGTGTTTCCATAGATTAATAGAAGAAATTATTCAATGAAATTGATTAAACGAATGTTTAATTCTGCTCAAAATCCATGTAAAAAAATTAATATACAAAGTTCAATCTTTCAACGGTCTCATGATATACATACAACTCAACGTAAACGTAGTCAAGAGAATCCTCTTATTGAAAACAAATTTTAATTTATATTTCATTTAGTAACAAAAACAATCATTTGGAATGTATCCAGCCACTTGGACGAGTAACCTGAGTCGTATTTCCAAAGGGAAATAAAAAAAATCGTAGAAAAAGAGATTCGTCTACTAGAATAGATATAAGTGATTGCTTCCAGCCAGATTTATCTGATCTGACCTTAAATCCTACACATTTAATAAAAAAAATTGTACTTTAAGTACGTAATTAGTGTCTTTGTTGGCTTCAAAATTCTCTACTTTTGCATCAAGTATCATAAACAATAAAGTTATTGCACCAAAAATATAAATACGTAAAAATTTAGTCGAAATCTATCATGTTAAATCCGATGAATTCATCAAATTCTTTGAAAAATCTATCGAATTAAATAGCAATAACTAGGACTGATGCTCCTTTGCACTCGAAGGATCGTAAACGCGTTCTAATAATGCTCGGGTTATGCTACCAGGCACAGTTTGATATTGTGCAATCATGTCTTCCAGGACTGTGGCGACTTTGTCTTTTAACTCTTCAGGTGTTAGACTGCCGTCGTGTGGAATAGGCTTGCCAACGTATGTCTTAAGTTTGACTGGAAAGCCACCATAAATTGGAGCAAAAGGAAATCTAGTGGCTGCATATATCCTCAGCCACATTCTTCTACCCCAACTCACCGTTCTAAATGCCTCTCTGAGATTCTTGGTGAATATTGGGATTATTTGCTGAAAGCCAAATATATATAACTTACAGAATTGCATAATTCTTATTTTATTTATCGTAAGTATTTATTATATGACATACCACTTTGGCATCCAATGCAACTTTGGCAAAGCCCATACGTTTCTTCCACAGAAGCTGGTAATAAGAATCCCCAAATTGTGCCTCATAAACGCCTCCAGGCGAAATTGCAAGCATATTTCCCTCTTGTAAAATTGCTGAGCACGTTTGAATTGTCCCAGGTATTAGCTTCATGACGTCGCAAATAATTGCAAAGCCAGGCACTTTCAATAAGAATTTATCTACGACTGTGTGGACGACTTTCGAGTTTAGCAGAACTATTTTTGCAATGAAATAGTACAGATCAATGGGAACTGCTCCATGATAGTAGATAAATAAGACTGGTTCATTCATAGGAATATTTTCCATTCCCACGACTTCGTAGCCTGCAAAAAAAAATTATTTCATACATTTAATATTATCTTTCATTAACTAATTAATTTTTTTAGTTCACACCATAATATATGTATCCATGGGCATCCCATATTGCTGCGACGACACTGCGAGCTGCATTTTTCCAGTCCTTTCCATAAGCCTCTCTCAATCGGACCCTGAACATGACAATCAATTTTTGCTGGATGAGTAATCAATTTTTAACGAGCACAGAGAATCGTTGAATAACAATAAATAATTGAATACAATATACCTATGTAATTTGTAGATATAAAAAATTGCTGCTGACATGTATAGAAGTAGAAGAATTATTACTGGGAGTAGAAATGTGACTAGTAGAGGCATTAGAAGCCATGAAAGCCATAGTGTAAAATCCACGTCGATGTAATCAACTGAAACATTCAATTACAACCATTACAAATTGAGTCTTTACACTTACTATAAATATTTTTGTATAATTTGTCTCGCTAAGAATATAAGAAAAAAATCCATTAGCATAACCATGAATATTTTCATGCTTTTATTTACATAATAAGACCGAGTGAGTGGTATAGTGATGAGGCAAAAAATCAGCCTCTTTGAGACAGGAAACATATGAATTCATTGCATGACCAAATGAACTCACCAATAATGTTCTCAATGATTTTAAAAAAATCCGAGAAAACAGAGAACATCCTTCCAGCTTGGAAATATTGTCGACAACAGTGAATACAATGAAAGAAAGTAAAAAAATCACCAATAACGATCACGGTTGTATTACAGATAAATCACAGATTTTCCCTTCATCCGTATGCATGGCTCCGGCGTATGTAGTATCGATTGACTTTCCTGCGTGAATAAAATGTGGCAAATCATTAAACGAATCAATCTAGTAACAAATGACCATTAAAACTCAATTAAAATAATTGTCCGAATTTTCTCGTCATTCCAAGAAAAAATCGATAGAAAAAAACACAATTACCCATCGCACACACCTGCAATTAATCGAGAAGTCGTCAGATTGTTCAAAATCATGATACATCTACATGTGTAACAATAAAGCTCCTCTAAACGCTCCGAGGAAGACCGCTCGCTTGTTCTGACTGCTCAAGACTATCAATTACTCGATTATTTTGCATTCTAGGTGATAGAAATCGTTACATTATTGCATATTTTCATATTGTCTGTAATCATCATTAGTAGATAACCTAGATCACCTAGATTTTCAGATAATTTTCAAGAGCGTCGAAACCTAACTTCCTGCGTCTGCGCAACCTAACCTCATTGTTCCGTTTAGGGCGCAAACGCGGCTATGTTCACGGCGGTGTGCACACACGCTTGCAGATGCAGGGCCTGTTCGTGATTCACTGCTGTTTTCTGGCAGAACAACGGTGAGAGGCTCGTGTGTGCGGTAAACGAGGAGGTTGATGGAAATGTTTTGTTTCCTTCCGACTTTGATCGCGGTCATGCCTCATAAGAACATCCATTGAGTCCGAATTAACAGGGCAGGCGTAATTATAACATCACATACTCGTACCTCCATTTTCTTCAACGATTCGTTACGTATGTAGACCTATGTTGCCTAGAATGCCATTAACGCCAACTCTGTGTCGATATTCGTTCGAGAAATACATTCATGTGTTCGGATGCACTATTTCCAAGGCCGTCTCTGAATAGAAAGAAATCATGCCCATATTCACGTTGATCTTGTTAACAAATCTCCGAACAAGAAAACGAGGCAGATGATTGTTATTTTCACACCACCAAATGCCTTATAATCGATTAACAGTCGCGCGCAGTTGTTTAAAAACTGTGAACTCCTGACTGAGATGAACGTCAATTGAGGTGCATAGTTTGCGATATTATGGTTATATATATATATCGTTAAATATTTTTGTTTATTGCTTTGGTTATTTAATAAAAATAACACAAAGAAAGAATCACATTGGATCGTTTATCTCAGACAACAATGTCGGATGATGATGCTGCTATGGATTCAACGGATGAAGATATTTTCAGTGTTCGTCCTCGTAGTATTAGCAACGACTCTCGAAGATCGAAGAGTCTTCGTACTTTACGATCACACTCTTCTAACAGTCCACACATCACCAGGAATAATTTGAGTGTGCGAAGAAGCACACGAAATCGAATGCAGACCTATGACAATCTTAACACAAGCTGGATTCTCGGTAAATTTAATTGATTCTATTGGTCAATGATTCTCGACATTTTATTAACGAATTTTGTTGATTTTATTGTTTCAGGAACGCAGACTCTCAAGGGCTATCCAATGTTTCAGCAGCATGCCTCCTCTTCAGACAAGGAAATGGTGGATGAATCGTCAGATAGGCCAAGGGATCTCAGGGATAGAATGCCCCTGCGTTCTCGAGAAAACCATCCACCAACGACCAAAAGCACGAGGCACATTAGAACTAGAGAAGAATTGAACAGTCGGGAGCTAAGGGACAGATCCGAGCAAGAAACGAAAGAAAGAAAGGAGAAGGAATTGAAAGAGAAAAATGGAACAAGAAATAAATCAGAAGATGTAATAACCAATAACGAAGATAAAAGCGTAGAGTCCACAAAGCCTGACAGCCCCAATCGTTCGAGAGAAGGCCCAGTTACAAGATTTTGTAGCATATCAAGTAAAGATGACAAAGTCCAGCCAACGCAGGCCAACGAGGACAGTTCTCAGGAAAGTGAGAAGCAAGAGAATAATGGCAACTCTGACAATGGCTACGAGGACATGTACACCCGAGTAAAACGAACCAGAAGAGCGTCTCAACGACAATTGGAACGTAGCAAGAAATTGTCTGAGGAGAGTGACTTGAGTGAGTCGTCAGACTCACCTGGACCACGAAAGTACAGTCTACGTCAGAAAAAGCCTACGGTGGACCGATTCCAGGCGAATGTGGAGCCAGTCAGACGATCAATAAGAGCACTTCGAAGTGTCCTGAGCAATTCCATGAGGAGACGAAAGCACAGAAGCAAAAGTTCGAGTTCAAGTGACTCGAGCGACTCAGAGCCACAGAAATACGACAAGAAAAAGGGGAAGAAGGCAAGACAGAATGCGCTGCCACAGGGTGGGCCACCAAATAAAAAGGCTGACATTAATCCCATTACATTGGACACAAATATTCGGTTCAACGACGTAGGTGGATTGGAATCACACATTCGTTGTCTCAAGGAGATGGTGGTCTTTCCAATGTTGTATCCAGACGTTTTTGATCGGTTTCACATCACCCCACCGAAGGGTGTGCTGTTCCATGGACCCCCAGGAACTGGAAAAACATTGATAGCTCGAGCATTGGCCAACGAGTGTAGTCAGCAAGGCAGTAGAAAGGTGGCATTCTTCATGAGGAAGGGTGCAGATTGTTTATCAAAGTGGGTGGGAGAGTCTGAACGACAATTGAGGCTTTTATTTGAGCAGGCCCAGCAGATGAAGCCTTCAATTATATTTTTTGATGAGATTGATGGCCTTGCGCCAGTGAGAAGCACAAAGCAGGACCAGATTCACGCTAGTATTGTGTCAACACTGCTTGCATTGATGGATGGCTTAAGTGATCGTGGAGAAGTCATTGTCATTGGTGCGACAAATCGAATAGATGCCATTGATCCTGCTTTAAGAAGACCTGGTAGATTCGACAGAGAACTATTCTTTCCTTTGCCAGCCATGAAGGAACGATTGGAGATCTTGAAGATTCACGTGAAGAAATGGAAAGATCCACCTTCAGACATGCTTCTAGAGTCTCTGGCAGAGAAGACAACAGGCTATTGTGGCTCAGACCTTCGTGCTCTGTGTACGGAAGCAGTTTTGCAGGGTCTGAGGAGGACTTATCCACAGATTTATTTGACCAGCAATCGTTTGCTACTCGATCCACAGAGAGTAGAGGTTAAGAAACAGGATTTCATTGAAGCTAGATCGATTCTCGTGCCATCCACACACAGAATTGCTCCCAGCGTCAGCAGGAAACTTCAACCTTTTCTCATTCCTCTCCTTGGGCCTGCTCTGGAGCACCTATTCAATGCAGTGAATGCAATTTTTCCTCAAGGCACTAATCCTGCTTTGGCAAAAATTAAAGTTGCAAAAGGCTTACACCGTCCAAGAATGCTTGTCACTGGGAATGAAATGTCTCATGGACAGGGTCCAAGACTGGCTCAAGCTCTCCTCTATCGTATGGAGCATGTTCCTGTTCAAACGTTGGACGTCAGTACACTCTTTGCTGAGAGTGCTCGTTCACCTGAAGAGACTTGTGTTCAAGTATTCAACGAAGCTTCGAGGAATGTCCCTTCGATCATCTATATTCGTTCAATTGATCAGTGGTGGCCCCTTGTGCCAGAGACTGTGAAAGCCGTCTTTATGTGCAGAATAGCTGCCCTCGATCCTTGTCTTCCTATTTTAATTCTTGCTACGAGTGACGTTGCCTACGAGGATCTCGCTCCGAAAGTCAAGAATCTGTTTAGCCAGCTACGTGGAGAGGTTTACACAATGGAAAATCCTACTCTAGAAGAGAGATCTGAATTTTTCAAACCGATATTCATGGTTCAGGCTGTCCAACCGCCTCTCATCAAGGACGATAAAGAAGAAATTCTTGAGGAGTTGCCTCTCGCACCTGATCCAATGCCAAAGAAATTGACTGAGGATGAAAGAAAAGTCTTGTTCGAGAAGGAAGAGGTTTCTCTTCGAGAGTTGAGGATCTTCTTGAGGGAAATTTGCGCTAAATTGGCACGAAATAGACAGTTAGTATTCATAATTATTTGCTTAAAAGCCATCTCAATTCATTAAAAAAGATTTAATGGACGATGCCTTCTTTTTTTTGTAGATTCTTCATGTTTACCAAGCCAGTGGACACAGAGGAGGTGCCAGACTACAATGCAATCATTAAGCGACCTATGGATCTTGAAACAATGATGACAAAAATCGATATGCACTGCTACTTGTGTGCTCATGATTTTCTCGACGACATCGATCTCATCTGCAGAAATGCACTCGAATACAATCCTGATAGGTGAGAAAGATCTTTCTATATTCTTTCAATTGAGCCTGTAATGTTTGAATTTGGTGATTTATGGGAGAAGGAAAAAAAAGATGTTTGATTAACTGGATTAGAGAAAGTGAGAGGAAAAGGGTCTGATAATTCTGTGTATGTAAAGTCAGATTACTGTTATCGCACTGACAATCTCGTATGTTTCCACTTCAGCTTGCGTGATAGACCTTCTCTTGGATTATTAAAGAGGTAGTCTTTCCTGTTACTCTGATTGTATTTTTTGATATTAGTTCTCTGTAGATAATTGTGGATTTCAACGATTTACGAGGCAAAATTTACCACAGAGCATGGAATTATTTCGAAATTCTGTCACTCGTGACAATGATAATCTGCCTCGGGTTGAAAAACCACTTGTTTTGTGTCTGTAGTTGTATTTAAGTGATTTCATTAATTGTTGTAGAGCTTTTCAATATTAAATTATCAATTTATTTATTATTTTTATGTGTTAAAGCATGCCATTGAAGATAAAAACATCTTCAAAATTGTCTCTACAACAATTAGTAGAATAACTTATTAATATTTAATTTACATGATTGAACACAAATAATATATTTTTTTATTTTTCTAATTAATTCCACAGAGATCCAGCAGACAAATTGATTCGACATCGTGCCTGCTCACTGCGTGATCATGCTTACGCTCTAATAAAAGCAGAACTGGATTCTGACTTCGAAGACAAGTGTAGAGAAATATCTAAGAATCGAAAGACTGCTAAAAGTCCAGAGAATCCCAACGATAACACAAAGACAACCAAGAATGGAACTGCCACAGTGAATGAAAATGAAAAAACAGAGAAGAAAGAGAGTAATACAAGTCCAAATAGTTCTGTATCACTAAATGGCAGAAAGATAAGTAGTACTAGAAAACGAAAAATACCAGCATGGGCTCGTGGCTACGTGAAGAAAGTCACCAAGAAGAAGAAGATTTCCTTCGAGGACAGTGTGACAACTGAGCCAAATGAGAAACTCACCCCGTCGAGTTCGAGCAATGGTCGAGGGGTTGATTTGGTTAAATTTCAGGAATTCGAGACGAGTACTGTTGTGAATGGCGACGCAACATTGTACGACAATACAGAGTCTGAGAATGAGTCGATAAATGACACAACGTCGAAGGAGGTGAAAGTAAACGCCCAGGGTGAAGTTACAATGGAAAAAGCTATGTCTGAGGAGACAATTAGTAAGGAAGTCTCCAACGAAAACGAGCAGAAACCCATTGAAAATGGTGAGTCGAGTACTTCTTCACGACGTGAGAGCCTAGATGATGTTGCATTCGCTGTCGATTGTGATGCTAGTCGAACTAAGCCTGGAGAGATTGATAAAGTTGTTGTGGATAAGGCGAAGCTCGAAGTTATGTGGAAGTACACAGTTGAGGTCACTAACAATCTTCCTGTCGAAGTACTTTGCGATATTTACGTGCAATTGAGTCGCTGTGTCGGCAAGTACGATCGCACGTATGACCGAAAAACACTGCCAAAGGTAAGAATACATTTTTTAAAAAAATTTGATTTCCATTTTTGATGACAGAAAAATAATAATTATGTGTTCATTGCAGCATTTGCTCAAAGAATTACAGCGGTTCAAGAGTAACAGAAGCGACGTAGCTAAACCACCAATGGATATTGATACTTAGGACTCCTTTTAGGAACCTCGAATGCGTATATTTTTATTTTGTATATTTTAGTTTCTTCATGCGAAGCGCGAAAGTGGCTCGTATTTTTTTTTTACTGGAAGATCTCTCGTTATTTCATATGATAGTTCATTAAGTTCCTAGATGAGAAAAAAAAGAAATTGGCTGTTACTGCATGATTATTGCATAATTTGACGTTTATATCTTGGAGATTTTTTTAATTAGATTATCAGAGAAGAACTGATGTCTTTTGAGTATTAATTATTAATTAGAAATTCATTTACGGTAATATAACAGTTTGAAAGAAATTTTTAAAAAACCTTTGTGACATTTTTGGTTTTGCAATGAAATTATCAGATTAAGCGAGACGCCAAGACTTTGGTAGATAGTAATT
>JABSMT010002932.1:0-10050 GCA_018902335.1 Eumacrocentrus americanus | reverse complement strand
TAAATATATACAATTTTATTGAATATACATCAGCTTCCACCGGTGATAGGTCGCAGTTTTATAGACAATGTCTAATTGAATGCTACCGCATTAATTGTAAACATGGTAAGTCAGGTTTTATTCTTATTTTATTTAATGATGCCCTGAATTCGTTGTTAATCTTGATTTTTTTTTTGCAGCTGTTGAATTTGAAGTGATATTCTTCAATGAAAATAATATTATGTCATGGTCCTGCGAGGAAAATTGTAGATATGATTGTATGTGGGAAACTGTGGATCATTTTACTCATCATGGACTTCAGGTGCCACAGTTTCATGGCAAAGTATTGAAATTCAAAGGCATTTTAAACGAGCTAAATATTGTGCTTTACTTTTTATCATAATGCCCTGATGTTTCTTTGTAATTCAACAGTGGCCATTCCTTAGGATATTTGGTCTTCAGGAGCCAGCTTCTGTGATATTTTCCATACTTAATTTTTATGCACATGCAGTTATGTACAGCAAGTTTAGAAATCAAGTCACATCTTCCATGCCAATGTCCTTAGTGTGGACATATTTTACTGTTGTAAGTGGAGCCTATGCTTCTTGCTTATTTAGCTAAATGTTGTTTAGTAATTCTGTGATTTTCCTTAGGTTTGTTTAAATGGCTGGTTCTGGTCTGCAGTCTTTCATGCTAGAGACAAGCCATTCACAGAGGTGATGGACTACTCTTGTGCTTTCACGATGGTTGTCACATTATTATTCTGCATGTTGCTGAGGGTATTCTACAAAAAGAATATATTTCTTGCTGTGATAACTTGTGGATACATTACTATCCTCTTTACGCATTTATCCCATTTGTGGTCTGGGAAAATTAATTATGGATACAATATGAAGATGAATATACTTTTTGGTAAATATATCTTACTCATGCACATTCAAATGCATGGAAACTTTGTATTCATACGTGTTTTATCTTCCAGGGTTTCTGACGTTCGTCATTACAATGATTTGGTGGTATCGTAACTCAAAGAAACTTAGTCATGCTTATCTAATCGGTTGGTTCAACATCTTGACCGTAGCGGTCACTCTCCTGGAAATAGCAGACTTCCCACCATTACTTTGGAGTTTCGACGCTCATGCCCTTTGGCATGCATCAACTGCACCTCTTGTTTATCTATTATACAAGTAATTTTTTTATCGTCCATTCCATAGAAAATATTATTTTCTTCGATAATCAATAATTGCTATTTATTTCAGATTCATGATTCATGACTGCCACTTCCTGAGGAAGCAGTATAGTTATCAGGTATTATTAGACGACTGCCACATAAAATAGAAATAGTGTAGTAATAGTTGATTTAGGAAATTTACACGAAATAAGAGAGAAATACATGTATTTATTAAAATCATTTCTATAAAACCTTATGTACATTAATCATCAGGTTATTCCTTAAAAAATCAAAACGTGCCTGATGATTGATCAAGTATTGGTCCATGCCCCTGCCCCCTTTGATGGCAACAACTGGGAACCACAACGTGAATGAATTCAGTTGGACGTTAAATGATTATACGATGGGTATAATTCGATGAAGTCTATGACGGTTTAGTCGAGATTATTATAACTTTTTTAAAATGACATAGAGTGAGTTATCGTTAAGTACCGAAATGTGTAGGGTTTCATTTTATTTTAAGTATATAGTTCCTTGCTTTCACAACATGGCAATAGTTAATTTAAAATCACTAACTACTTAAGTAGTATTCCAATGCTCTCATC
Organism: Eumacrocentrus americanus; assembly: GCA_018902335.1. Classification (NCBI taxonomy): domain Eukaryota; kingdom Metazoa; phylum Arthropoda; class Insecta; order Hymenoptera; family Braconidae; genus Eumacrocentrus; species Eumacrocentrus americanus. Next base: position 8,295 of record JABSMT010002932.1, on the reverse strand, counting down.
TAAGTTTCAACTCCAAACATAGCATTTCTGAATGTGTGTCCAAATAAAACCTGATTATATACTCTCAAGATAAATTCAAATACTCTCTATCGATACTTTCCTTTTTTAAATGTACAATTTATACGTAAATACATTGTTTTTAATATATAAACTCTATCAATAATTTGTTTACAAGTTGTATAAAAATATTTTTTAACAATTAAGCGTCACTGGAGCAGTTTAACATTAATCGATTTGACGAATAAATATAGTGGCACTTATTATTTATTTACTTCTCTGTACTATGTATGTATTATGGGAGACATACGCAAAGCTTGTCGAAATGAAAGACAATGACAATGATGACAGTATTAATTAATTAGAAGTTAATCAAGACATAACTTTGAATTTAAAAAATCATTATTTTCAATTAGCACCATTTATAAATTGTAAATAAATTTTTTAATCTTTTCATTTACCTCCTTTTGAATGACACTGGCTCGACCAACACCCACTATTAAAATAAATTGATAAAAAATCATTTATCGAATATAAAAAAATTTACCGAGTTAAAATGCAATTAAAATGTTTTCTCTGTCAATAGAGAAGGTCTTCAGTGTGCTATCGCGTATGTAAATGCAAGGCTTTGCATAGCGTGATTGAAGAGAAATTATAAATACATATGGCCATATAACGAACCCAGTAATACGATGCAGTCTTCCATAGAACACTTTATCGTACATGATTCGGAGAAGTACATATATAAATTATAAATATAAATGCGATTTTTTAGCTGCTTCGTGCTTCGCATTGCATGCGAGCTGGAAGTATTCGCCCACTTGGTCAAGTTATTTTTGCGTTTTCTCTACTTCATTCAATGTTTGAATAATGCCTCATGTTCAGGATTATCATCTCTGTGCTTCTCAAGGTTTCCAGAGAGAGTAGGATCAGGCCTACGACGCTTGAAAAATCCGAGTTTCCATAATATAAGAGTCAGAAGTATCAGAAGCAAAAGTCCAGCGACAATTGCCACTATTATTATCCAAATTGGAACTGGTTCAGCGTCTTGTTGGTCCCCTAGATCGGGATACGCAATCGTCTCCGCCTGTTAATATCAAGAAACCAAAGATTAGTTGATAAAATTAATTAGCAGTGAGATATTTAAATACTCACAGTAGCATGATCATTCTTCAAGTTCTCCTGCTGTATCTCAATGTTAGGAGGGATGACAATCCTTGCATTGGAGCCAATTTTTACCTGGTCAACCCTGGGATAATCTTCCACGAGCGTTGAATTCCAAAGTCTAGAAAATCATGACATAAATGAGCCACTAATTTATGAAGATTTCGACGCATTATTGCTTTTTAAGAACGAAACTACAATACCTAGCTTTCACAGTTATTGTTGCTTCTTGTTTACGCTGCAAATTGTAGATAATGCATCGCATTTCAAAGCATTTTGCAGTACCAGCCTTGCAATTCTATAATGACCAAATAAAGATTTATTTTTATTTAAAAATCGTTAACTTTAAATAAAGAAACTACGAATACATACCATTGACACAATTTGATGTGCATGCCCTTCGCTATCAGTTGTCGTTCGAGTACTGACAACCTTTTCAATATCTCTCTTCCTCCTCACATGATTTATTGTTCGGTTTCGGTAGTAATTAACAGGAGGACTGGGCGTCGGTGGAAAGAAAGGATCTACGTCATCGTAATTCATACTTCCCAGCAATTTTAGAGGATTGACAGTGTGACCATGTGGAAGTATACACTCTCCATCACCGGAATGACTGACACTGGGTGTTTCTTCGAGATACAAGAGCCATTTCCCATGTGGTTTGTCATTCGCAACTTCGTAAGGCCACGAGATAACGACCTCTAGAGTTCTGACCTTCCACGGTCCCTCGTTGAACACTTGATATATGTGCGATACTTTTGGACCAACTTGATTCAGATGCCTAATTGCAGATTCACCTACAACTGGACCTCCGTAGAAAGCCCACTGAGTCTTTGCACTTCCCTTTATCGATAACTCAGCGCGTTTCAGTACAATCGCCTGCAGACGTATCGCTTCCTTGTGTCTAATTTCCTTGGATGTTGAGTTTGCGAAAATAATAAAGTTTAACTGTGGCTCATTGTCTTCCACTCCCTTTGGATCGAATCTCACCTGAATATTGATGGCGTTATTCTTTCTAAATGGATTGCCAATCGAGCAAAAGACCAGAGTGGAATTATGCAAATTGCAGATAACAGAATCGTTACTCTTACTCGCAATGTAATTGAGACTTGGCGAGTGACTGATAAAGAGCTGTGCTTCATAGGCAGATTCTCCGATGTTGGCAGCATTCACATCTACAACAACCTCTTCGACTTCTCCTAACAGAAGCTCATAAAAGTTTGGCTTAACACTCGAAGCTGAGAGATTGAGTTTAGCATTAATTTGTAAGTCGCTCTCACATATGTCGTTATCACCACAATCTTTTTGGAAGGTTGCCTCGAATATTCTCGCAGCCTCTTGCTGATTCAAAATAGGATAGTTTTTGATATCTGGCAGAGAATCTCCCTTTACAGGCATCACTGGTTCCTCTTGCACAAGAGTGTAATTCAATCGGAACTTAATAGGCGACTGAATGTCTCGTGTGTTTTCTTTGAGATAAACGATCTCTCGCTGGCAGTGCATGGGCTTTGAGGCGTCCAGAGTGACTGTACGATTGATGTAGTGAGGCTTGTTCCTGCCAAAGCCAAACCAAACTCGAGAGAATTTCTTCACGCCAGAATAAGTCTCTGCCTCGATGTGATAATTAAGCTTGAGATTCTGCATTCCTTCGTTCTTCGTCAGTGACTCAGTCCTGCAGCAAGCCTCAAAAGCAAAGCAAGTATGATTGGACATTGGATCCGCCGAACAACCGACTTGATTGGGATCGATAGCTTCAATTTTGTCTTGATAAGTTCCATCTTTTCTCGCATATCGTACAGACGTCGTTATATCAATGATCTTTCTCGCACGAAGTAGAGCTACTGCGTCGTCGTCGTAAGCGCCGACTAAAAGATCTGGATAGCCATTTCCGTCCATATCAATACCGCCACTTAGAGAGTAACCAAAGGTTCGCAGAGGAACTGGTGTATCCTCCGAGTGTATTACTTGAGACGGAGTCGTAATTATTCCATTTTTCGATCCCAAATAAATGTATACTGTCCCCTTGCCGTCATAAGGAGCACCGATGGCGAGATCTTGGAATCCATCCTTATTCAAATCGCCCAAGTTGGCTAGAGCAAATCCGAATCGTGATTCTTCACGTCCCACGAGCTTCGTTGGCTGACACTTTTCTGTGTATTTATTAGTTCTGCATAGAGACGTGTAAACGTAGACAGCACCTCCCTCTGCCTTGTTGAAGTAGAACGGCGCCGAGACAATTAAATCAGTGATTTTATCACCGTTAATGTCAGCCGCTGTGATCTCGTAACCGAAACTAGAGGCAAACTGCTCGCCATTCAAAATTAATGCGACATCCATATCAGGTCGTGGAGTCTGTCGAGTGAGAATGATGACTTGACCTGTACCATTGGCTCTTGGTGCACCTGAAGCGTACGCCAGACCATTTCCAAAGAAGTTTCCAACAGTTACAGACATGCCCAGATAGCTGTACTTATTTACTGGCGATGCATCTTGCATTGGAGCATTGTAAACTGTATTGTCACGGGCTAGAAACTCGTCGGAGACTGTGAATACATACAGAGTGCCTCTCCAAGTGTGTGGTCCTGGAGTACCTATCACGACACGGTCTTCAGACGTTAAGATGCCGCTTGTGCCAGCCTGACAATAGCCAAATTGCTCGTGGGCCTTGTTCGTCGGCTTCCCTGAGCACGGTTTCTTGATGTCATCGTATTTGAGATCGTGGGTGAGGATGTAACATTGGCCCTGGCCCCACTGGGAGTCTGCAGTCTTGACGATGTGCCGATGAGCGCAGACCATGACTTTGCCACCTACTCCTTGACTTCTCACTGTCACGCCCAGCCATTGACCGTCCTTAATCTCGTCATTTCCAGGAGGAATCAACTCATCTGATTCTACATCTGTAAGAAATACTTGGTAATCTTTGGTTCTTTATGTCTGGGTCTTGAAGCAATGCAAAATATAAGTAATGTTCTTGCCAAAGAAAGATAAATTTGGTTAGTTATCATTCATAAAATTATTTTGGGCGCTCTTGCGATTTTTTTACAGCATTTCATCAATCAATTTGCTGATGAAAAATGATCGATGGTTAATGCATCTGTGTAGTTAGTATCATTTATAAATTATGTAATCGAGAAACAAGCCAGTCCAAGTGCAAAAATAATGTTTTTTTTTTTTTTTTGAGCTCAAAGAATTGATCTTTTCATGTGCTAATAATGAATTTAACGTTAATTATTGTTTGCGTGCTACTAAAGCAAATCCAAATTCAGGAATCATGCTGAATATTTTGCTTTTGTTTTTATCTTCAGCATAAAATAAACTCTTGCGAATATAAAAAAAAAAATTAATAACAATGTATATCTTCATTCTCAAAGATTCGCTCCTTGATTCACTTACTTGGATCTATTAGACCATCTTCGGCTGTTAGGAGATAATAATAAAAATATGGTTTTTAAACATCAATTATTCATGACTCGATGATTATTTTTGTTTAGTAACAATAGTAGTTAATTTTTTTGGCTACGCATTAATGGTTTGAAACTACCTACATATAAATATTCTCTCTGTTATACCAATAATCATTCCCAATGTTAAGTTGCCTATTTATTTAGTAGCCTCTGGGGGGTTTGTAACCAATGATATTTGTGGTATTCCTCAAGATATATGTAATTCAGAGGAGTAGAATTCCTCTGAATTTAGATGACACTTACTGAGTCTACCGTCAGTAATAACTTGAGTGCAGTCTCCTGTATGTGTAGTCAGTGGACACTGCCATAATGCGCCAGATCTGTTGGTACCAGGTTGTCTATTTTGATCCAGAGGTGCTCCTACCAGTATCCTACAAGAGAGAAAAATGCATTACATCTAAATCATTTCTATTCGAACATTCTCTGTTTCTTGGTCATATCATCCGACTAGAGATGACTGATGAGTCATAGCATCATGGGACAATTTATAATTGTAAATAAACCTATCAGAAAGCCCAATGAATCAGTTTTTGCCCTTCAGTATCTGTTTTTAGGGAAACCTCTTCTATCAGAGTGATTATCAAAAGAGAAAATAGTGATAAATGCATGTGTCCCTGTTATCTTGTGTATTTTTCAAGCTTCCTCGACAATGGAGTCCTATAAAGGCCAACAACATCGCTGTATCACAAGAAATATTCTTCAATGCCGGCGTATTGAAATACAAAAAGAAGAAAACAACAAAACCATTTACCAGCTAACAGGTTTCGCATTCCCTTCCTCGACGAGTTCCTGATGCTCGGCTACTGAATACCCAAAGTACGACCCATTCATTCCCCGCTTGATAACAGGTATTCTCGACTCCAAATTGAAACCAAGGACCCCATAAACAATCAGCATGAGTTCTAATAGCACGACGCACTTAATTTTTCGTTCCATCTCTGCTGCCATGCACAAATTTATGTATTAATAATGATAATGAGTTTGTTGATGAGCACGATGAGGTATCTCATTCATCGGTGAATACTCTCTCGTCCAGAGGAATTATAAGTGAGGAAAAAAGTCACCCACGCACTCTTCTGTATTGTGAAGTTGGGCTGAGGTGAGACGCGAAGCTTGATCACGGGAACACGCCCACGCGACTGTATCCGACGTCGTCGTCGGAGAGAGTCCTCAATCCTCGCCTTTCTCTTTTGCTCCTCTCGGGACCGATGGACGAGAGAGGGTCCATTTAATCTGGAGGCTCGATACCAGGGTGCGCGAGCTTCGCGGAACAGTGAGAGAGAAAGAGGTGAGGAATGATGATATGCAGCCACGACATCAAACATCAGCTGTGAGATGACATATCATGTTCTTCATGCAAAGTACAAAGATGTGAGCCAGTTTGGACAATGTTAAAGCCAGGAGATCCTGGAGTAAAAGGAGAACTACCCGAAGAATCGTGGAGCATAAACATTGTGTGTCATGTAGGTTTTTACGATGTTTCATTCAATATCTAGGTATATAGTCACTGAGAGGATTGTTATGTCTCGTTTTGCTCGTGTTTTGACAGGCTTTACATGATGATGAGGATTAATTTCAAGACGATCCTTCTCGTATTGATTGTCGCCGCAGTGAGCTCTATATTTACGTCATGGAACAATTGCGGAAGCAGTATTCTGATTAGAACTGCAGAATGGAAGGCTCACAGGGTGAGTCTATTTCGTTCATTACATATTTATCATTACTTAATTGATGGGAGACATGAGGTTTTATTATTTTTATTTGTGGAGCAGTCAGAATTGAATAATTTAATGGCAAAATTCTTTTTATTTCAAGGATCGCCTTGCCAATAGTGAAGTTGGATACCAAGAGATTGACTGCAATATTAATGGAGGCTACTTAATAGGATGTCGACGAGAGGGCGATGAGATATACATTCCCTTCTCATTTATTCATAAATATTTTGAGGTAGATATTAATCATTAGAGAGTAATTCACTGTGTCTTACTCTGAAGTATCTACTTCATATGTATTGGAATTTAATAAAAATGATTTCAGGTATATGGAAAACTAGCTACTTACGACGGTCTAGAGAGATTCGAATGGCTGCACAGCTATTCCAAGATCGTAAGTCCCAAATCCAAGTACGATCCACGAGGGGTCTTCATGACATTCGAGAATTACAATGTAGAAGTTCGAGAGCGTGTCAAATGCGTGAGTGCAAGCGATGGCGTACCAATATCAACTCAGTGGGAGAGCCAGGGATACTATTATCCAACGCAAATTGCTCAATTTGGACTGTCACACTACAGTAAAAACTTGACGGAGCCAGAGCCACACAGAAAGATGATTGAGGATGCTGACAGAGTAAAGCAGGAGTGGACAGTGCCTCAGGGTTCAGTAATGACGAGGAATTACGATGTCCAGACCAACACGTACGTCGTTAGATATGCTACACCAGAGACAAGCACGTCTGGGATCTCACTCACTCTGGACCATGTCCTGTCATTCGTCTTGAAGCTAGACCTCAGCATCAAAGACAACGGGAGTGTGACAGTGATGATGCAGAATCGAGAGAGGAAGCTCGAGGTTTACTATCTCCACTACACAACGAGTAACATTGTTCTCCAGACATACAACAATCATATTTATTATGGGATAGGACAGAGTAACAATCAATGGAGACGTCTCACGAGGGACTTAGTCGTCGATTTGCAGAAGGGATTGAATGTAAACGAGAAAGGAAAGAAAAAACTCTCGAGGTCCAAGCTGAAAGTGATTAAAATTGTTCTTTATGGCTCAGGAAGGATCGACAATATGACTCTGTCAACGAGCGAGCATATGGAGCAGTTTTACGACGCAGCAAGATGGTTTGTGGCGAATCAAAACGTGACGTCTGGTGGCTGGCCAAATCCAGTGAGAAGAAAAGTCGCCAGTGGCATGGCAATCCTCGAGCCCGGTTGGTACTCGGCGATGGGTCAAGGACACGCTATTTCCGTTCTTGCAAGAGCCTACTATCACTCCGGCGACGAGAAGTACTTACAGGCAGCTGTGAGAGGCTTAAAACCCTTCAGAATACCGTCGGCGAAGGGTGGAGTTGCTGCATCCTTCATGGGAAAATTGGTTTGGTACGAAGAATATCCAACCACACCGTCTTCATTTATTCTCAATGGTTTCATCTACTCTCTTATTGGTCTCTACGACCTCAAGTCAATTGCCACGGGAAAGGACGCAGATGAGGCTGCCGAGCTCTTTGATGATGGCATGGCTTCCTTAAAGAATATGCTCACACTCTTTGATACGGGCTCTGGCACCACGTACGATCTTCGTCATTTCAGTCTGAAGACAGCACCGAATTTAGCGCGATGGGACTATCACTCGACTCACATAAATCAGCTACTTCTTCTCAACACGATTGATAATGATCAAATCTTCACGATCACTGCAGACAGATGGATTGGCTATATGAATGGAAAGAGAGCAGCTCATAATTGACGAGTATTTGACTTATAGTGCTTCAATTTCTACCATTTTCTACTTTTCACTAAAATTTCTAAATGCCATCTGATTACTTAGTCTACCTCGACTCTATTCATTCGTCTGAGAAAAATATTTTCTTAGGAAAATGAGAAACGCACACAAAGTCAATCGAAAAATGCAAACAATTTTTTATTTATTTTTTTTTAGTGAC
>JABSMT010002921.1:0-10054 GCA_018902335.1 Eumacrocentrus americanus | reverse complement strand
GAAATATCTCGAAAAATTTGAATAAACGACTTTTTTGAGAACAAAAATTTGTTAAAAATAAAATCGATTATAACTCGAGAACTATGCATAATACAACAAAAATGTATAGAGCCTTTTTTATAGAGAATTTAATTCTCAACAAAAAAGGTCTTGTGCAATTTTATCGTATCTCTCATAGTTTCCAAGATATTTGAAAAAATGTAAATTTCTAAAATTTTCAATAAATTGTCGACTTATCCGTTTCACCGCTTAATGACAAAATTTATTCTCATTATTTTCGTATGCTAGTTTTTCATTATTTTATTTTAGTATAATGAGCTAGAGACTTATAAAGATAACACAAATGTTTCGTTTAAAATATCAAAGGTCTTTGATATTTACTTTATCTTTGTTATAACCTCAGGAATATTTAACACTATATAATATTCTGTACCTGAAGCCGTCTGTGACGTCTGATGTGTCAGATTTCTTTCTTAGAAAGTGCAATTTATCATCTTGCATCTCTTTGTCCTTGAAAATAATTACACGCGTGTGGCATCTTCTTTACAAAAAGGTCAAGCACTTCTAAAAACAATTTAAATAGATATTTACATTGCTCAAATCTTTCTAATCTTCATTGTATCTGTACTGAAAAGTCTTTTGGAAGCATTGGGAAATGCTTTATGTTACTAAGAAGTTGAATGCTCGGTCAGCTTATTTATCTTCGATATTGCCTCAGAAGGAAAAACATTCTTGTTTATTGATTACAATAAAAAGAAGCAAAAAGAAAGTAAATGGCGAAAAAAAAATTTTCCGTGCAAAATAGCTGGGGTTATCAGACCCCCCAGCAACGTCGATGATGGCTCTTGAACTTTGTGTAAATAAAATATAATGTACAGCACGTGTCATCGGCTTGATGTAACTGCTGCTGATTAACTTGCTAGAATGAGATAAACTTTTTTTTTAATTATTACTTCCTTTCACATGTCCTCTAGGGTAGTAATAACGAAGGTTTTATACCTAAGGACTGTATCTACAATATTCCTGATGTATTTTTCATTTTTAATGAACATGGAAGAATTGTTTTGGAAGTAACAGAGGATTTAGATAGTCTCAAGTAATTAAAAAAGCCATAAAACTCAACATAGATAAATCGAACTTCCTGTTGTCATTAAAACACTTATTTTTCTAGTGCGTTGTAATATATTGGAATTAGTGACCAGATTGATAACGCAGAGAAAGCGGGAGAGAAAGAGGACCAGTGAGAACTATAGGATAAGACAATGATGACAGTGCAGAAGATAATCTGTCTGGGAATCCCAAACAATTAATAAAAAATGGATGAGATCGAGGTGTAAATAAGGATTTAGGTTGTTGTTTTTTTAAGTCTCTATGGGTCTCTACAAATATGGACTTTGTCACCGGTCTGCTGTGACGCAGATATCTTACGCAAGTGCAATGTCAAGTCGATACGCACCTTGCCCCTGATGGAGAAATGGACATCAGTTTGGTGCAAATGCCCCAGTGCAAGGTCTCTCACTCAATTAGGGACTTATTAAATTTTTTTTTCCTTTTCTAACTTAATGTTTATTGCTGAGATAAAAATTAATGCGACACAGCCTTATCTTTTTTTCTTTACAAGGTATATTCATCTGGATGTTACAGAATAAAAATACAACATAAATGTCGTCAGGGGGAAATTATTGAATAATTTCTTGAATTATAATAATTTGTAGGAAATTAAATTCTAATCTCTGGTATAAATAAATTATTGGGAGGCTCGCCTGATCGTTTTGTCACAAGATGATGATAACAATCCTTTGTATTGGTATTTCACAATAGCAAACAATTGTAAACTGAGAAGTATTGATAACCCAAAGTATATGTTGTCATCTTATTGATCATGAATGGATCATTATTATTATTGTCCTTGCAGCATCTATCGATGTTTATAATTAATAATAATCAACATCTATTATTCCTTATATAGAATGTTCTCAAACAACACAAAGGATGGTTCTTGTTTGTCTGGTTGCTAAAAAAAGAAAAGAAATGTCTACACATCACGTGTGACATGACACACTAATGTCGGCATTATTGATTGTAATAAAAATATACACGCTATGATTATAAAATTGCTCGAGCAATTTCATAGCGGAAGTATCTAAGTACCTGTGACTTTATCACTGAGGGTCACGACCCAAATTAAATCAAACGAGTGTTAATAAAACGAGACACATGGCGAAATTGCTATCACGTGAACACGAGATGTCTTCAGCTATAAAAATACATACATGTGTATATATAATATTTTCTTTATATAAATTTCATCATGAACTTCGATGCATGGTAACTGAGACGCAAAATTTTCCAATGAACATCGTCCGATTTATCTCAAGTCATTATCATACTGTTCTCAAGATCCTCGTGGCCTTTGCTGCTCCACATTGCTGATGAAACTCAACACACGATCTTTGTGCATGCTGACCGAGACATTTATAAACCTTAGTGACCAATTGCCATATTGATTAATTAACATATCTATTCAAATGTCATCATTAATGTCATTTTATATACGCATTTATTAGTCTTATCGAGTGGACTATCCGGAAGCTCCTGTGTTCTCTTATCAACATGTCCCGACCTTCAGACATTGACATAACAGTCAACAATCGAAGGCTGATACACACAACAAGCATAACTGATGGAAGAGCAACGTTCTTTTTCTGTCTGTCTTGTTTGTAAAAATAGATTTTTTTCTCTAAAGATGCGACTCAACCGGATTGTGTCATTCAACCTTTCAAGAGAGTCATATAGCTCGTGCCCATTATTTTTTTTATTCTAATCGCAAAATCAATTATTATACATCAAGATTGCCTGTTAATCAATAATGACCGATAATAAACCCTGATGAATCGGCTATTTTAATTTACTTATCATTAAAAGAATTATCTTATTTAATGAGTAGAAATGTAAATTGTTAGTTTTCTGATTTCTTCGGTATTTTGTTATGGGCGCCGGCGCCAAGTTTTACTTCCTCTTTATCCTTATCCACGTCCATCACACTCTCAAGGATATTAATTATCATTGTCACATTGTGAGTGAGGGACGAGATAACTCGAGTTTGACTTGCGATAAGAAAAGCGTCTGTGGGAGATAAGTCGAAAATTGAAATTTCTGTTCTTGCTTTTACTTTTGTCTCTTTTAATTATAAACGCTGAAAGAATATTAATTTTTTTAATTTTATTTTATACAACGAAACACCTGTAAAAGTATATGTCTCAGGGAAGATGCAAAGGAATATGTCTTGAATGTGAATTTATTTGGCATGCTACACGGCCTCAATTTAATCGAAGGACTTGTGTGTGTGTGTCGATTCTTCGTCTTTACTTCTTCTTTCTACCCCGTCGGCAGCGTTAGAAAATTAATAGCTATCCGAGGTCTAAACTTCTCTTTGCCTCCTTCATCACTATACAACCATGTGTTGTGCAGATAGATAAGCAAGCATGTGATTGGTGAGAAGCGGCTGTCGACCTTCACTGAGGTTGTTGTATAGTTCTTCCCAAGCTACTCGTCAATTTCCTTGTATTCTTCCTTTTATTTTCTTATGACGTGATGCCTTGTCCTCAGGCGAAAGACTTGTTTTTCCAAAGCTCTCGGTATTTCTCATGGTCGCGTTTAAGTCTATATGTACTTGTATAAAGAGTCTCTTGACACACTAAAAGTTTACTCGAATTGAGTTCCACTGAATTTTATTACAACGTGAAAACCATCTGGAAGTATGTATGTAAAAGCAAATGGTCATTTTCCGGGTCTACCAAGGTCCTTCCCCGTCGGAAGTCTACACCCAAGGACGACTGCATAAATTTTCGGTGACTAGATAACACAAGGAAGGTAAATTCAGAGGAAAATCATTTTCCTTGTGTGCGACTATATATTTAACAAGAGTTTCTACGTATTGGGGATCTTTTCCATTGTCTTTTGACCGTTGAAAAGACCCTTTAAGGTGTCTAGGTATTAGGAATTTTCTTCATTGTCTTTTGACCCTTGAGAAGACCTTTTCTACATTAAGCATTCTCTCCTCTCTCGTTCTGATGACAATCAATCAAATGATTAAAATCTTCTTTTTGAAGGCGCATAAGCAATTGAATAGAGATAAATTGAATGTAACATTAATCGAAAGTAAATAATAATAATACAGAAGCCTAGTTTAGCTTTTTATTCGACGGAATAACGTTTGAACTTGGTCAAATTCATTAGCGGCCCACGTGGCGACAATGGTCTGGAATTTGTGTCGGTTTTATCCAGTTTCTATTCCAACAATCATCGGCTTATTATTATCAGACAATCAAGATACCCGAAAATGTCAGGGCACCTAATGAGACTTCAACGTCAAATGAGTTTCAAAGTACAACGATAATTAGACAGGAAATACGATGGCTTCACTGATTCCCTAAGTATCATAATAATAATAACAGCCCGACCTCATTCCACTGGAATGTCGAGAGGACAATTAGGTCACGTGTCTCGTGAACCCATAAACAATAGCGTAGAATATCATTATCAATCCATCGCAAGCGTCCATTGGCATTATCAACAACAACAAATAGCAGATATTTGTTTTATTCTTTTTGAAAATCATAAAAAAAAATCTGAGTGAAGTCCAGAAGGGGAATTGCCCCTCAGGGAGAGACGTACGATGTGCGTCTTCCTCTCCTCTTTCCTCTCCCACCGCGCAGTTCGCATTCTCGCCGCTACGCGGCGTCTTCGAGGCTTTATAAAATGCCCGCGACCGCCGCCGCGTCCTCAGTCTGTCTCGGTCAGCTCGCTAGTTGATATTCATCCAAATTCCCGTTGTTTTTCCTTAACTAATACAAAGATCCTCAGTAAGGCCCACTCAAACACAATAATACTCGTGTTAATTACGCAAAAGTGCGGAAACTGAGGGGAACAACAAAAAAGTCTCTTTCGTCCATTTTTTCGTCAATCAGAGGATTTTATTCTAGTAAGTCTTGTAGTTTGAAATAAATGCATGAAATTGGATTTAGTAATGTATATTAACGATGGATATGCATGTGGGGGGGTTATTTGAGCTTTTAGATTGGCGGAAAGTAGCGGAATAAACGAATTTTTGAGGTTATGTTGAATCTATCACGGGAAGAGTCTTGTTGGTGACTCCTCACGAGATTGCTCGAAGAAATACACTAATACAGTGTCATTTATCTTGTTGGCTTGGCTTGAGTGATGATGCTGATGCTCTAACGGCCAAGAGAGAGAGAGAGAGAGACGAAGATGCGTCGGCGTGAGAATCAATACCGCCGCCGAGAGCATCGCGCTTGGCTGCAACGTTCGGGCGGATTCGGGACATTTTGTTGGGTATATAACGGCCATTGCTCGCCGTCGAGGTCGATAAAATCCTTCCAGAGGTCCTTGAACGCTTTAACGTGTCTCCGCCCACCCTCCTGATGAGTTGATGGATGCAGATGTACCTTTTTGAGGCAGATGTTCGTTCAGATGCGCTTGATGGGGGCGTCTGGATATTTTTCTTCAAACGACTTTTCGTCGTCGAGAGAGATAGAACATTTGAAATTAAACTCGAATTATTGGTTTGGATTAGGCTATGCGTTCCGTTACTTACCTAACGCTTATGGAATATTTTAAGGTCATTTGTCGGTTGGCGATTAGAGTTTATCACCGTGGAAAACGGGTCATAACGGACTTTGGCTTCTTTTTTTTTTTCTAATTGTGGTCGATGACGAAGGAGAATAAACTTATTGATGATTCCAAAATGTACAATGTACAATGATATAATCGTCTTGGTTTTGTCGTTAATGTTTGTTTTTATTTGATAATTCAAAAAATTTCCATTTTTTCGAATATTTTGAAAACTATGAGGGATACGATAAAAATGCACTAGACCTTTTTTGTCGGAAATCAAATTCTCTACAAAAAGGGTCCTATACATTTTTTTTCGTATTTCGCATAGTTTTCGAGCTATTATCAATTTTGTTTTTAACAAATTTTGTTTCTCAACTAAAATCGTTTATCCAGATTTTTCGAAATATCTCGGAAACTACACGAGATACGATAAAATTTCATGGGACTTTTTTTTATGCAATTGAATTCTCTACAAAAAAGGTCTTATACAATTTTGCTCTAGCTTTCTTAGTTTCCGAGATACAGAAGGTTTTGTAAAAAATTTTAATGAAATTTACTTTTTTATCTACTTATCTCCTTTTACTGCTTAATAGCAGGATTGCCACTGACAATGAATCTTTCACTTCTTGGTTTACGTAACGAGACCTTCGTAATGCGATAAATTGTACATTTCACATGTATTATCATTATTATTGTTATATAAAGCTCGGTCTGATCATCGATTCTCTGAAATTGCTGCGTGCTGCTCTGTTAACTCTCTTTATCGACTAGTTCAACTGTATCGTTGGTTAAATCAGACACACGAGGCTTGGCCACGTGTGTTATTACGACTTTCCCAGTGTTTCACAACACTTGTGACTTGGTCTGTAACACCCTCTTTATCATTTCTTTGTAGATATTCTTCATTCTTTTCCATTTAGAGAAATAGAGGGTTGTTGACTTCATTTTCATGTCTAAGAAGAGACTTCAAGCTTAATTTCTATTCAGACAATTCAAATGAGGCTTTAATGGGTTCTATGAGGAATAAAACGAGTTAATTGAATGGATGTCTAGACTGATGCAGTTAAAAGAGTATTTGGGATACTTGCATTCACTGGATTTAACTCCTCTGCTAATTCTATTATTACTCTTGGGTGAAAAGAGACGTTGAAAAGAAAGAGAGACGTCGGGACGTCGGCCAAAGTTTGGGGCCTTTGAGGCTACTCTAATACCGTGTCTAACCTGCTTTCAAGCATATTATGCCCGAGATACTGGGATATTACCCTTTTAGAAATATCCTTTCTAAAATTACCGAAATATCAATGTCGACGCAAACTTTAAAGACCTCTTTAATAAATGTCACGTGCATCTATGAACTTTACGTTGATTCTATAGGCATGAGACTATATTTACTTTTGAAGGTAGGAAGAATAAAAATTCGATATCGGAGAAAACGTTGGATATAGTGACATCAGTGATGTCGTCGTGTGGACGTCAGGGTTTTGTCGTCACAGAATGAAGGGAGATGAGAGTCTATTTTTGTTACAGATACTCTGATATTATTTTCACTCGAGTGTGTCCACTACTTTTTTTTAACGTATTTATAATAAATTTCAAATACATGACAATTAGATTTTTTCTTGATTTTATCATTGAATTTTATGATAATAGACTCACTGGATAATTAAAGGCAGAATGAGATAATGACTCTGCATTCTTATGGCTTTTTTTTTTATAAATGTCCTTCATCTATTTCCGTACCTCTGTTTATTACTCAATAGATTTCCCTTTTTATTTATTTATGTTTCCATTTCTATTCTGTAACTTCCACATTTAATTGGCCGATGCGTATTATTGAAGACATATGAAACTTGATCCACTCTCAATTGAGCTTGACCTTAGCCTTTAGTAGCTTGTCTTGTCGAAGGGCAAAAAAAGGACACCAAGGACGTCCTTGTCTTCTCTTCTCTTGTCTTATCGAATATATCGATTTTATACTCTAACAGCGCAATTGAATCCAAGGCTTGTGCTTTTCAATTACGCAAGGGACACACTCTCCTCGATAGGCTGTTGATTTTATTGTGAATCCAATGCACGGGTCTTGTTGCTTTCTTTCGAAGGAGAAAAAAAATGAAAGTTGCAGCAGTACTCAAGGTTGAATGAAAAGTGAAACGATTGAACTTTCAAGAACACATACAGACAAATATTATCCAGCTCAAAAATATCTTGTCTAATAAATATTTTTAATAAGCTGTTACTATGGATGATTAGTTGGATATTAATATTGTCTTTTTCTCTTTGTTGCAGTTTCCAATCAACGGAACAAGATGACTTCTGTTCAAAATACCTCGGAAAGCCTCTCTAGACACGGGTAAGAGTCAATAACCAACGGACTCATCCAGCAAAAAATAATGATAAATGGAATTCTCGATGTGGCATTTATTAAATCGTTCAGAGGAATTATTAGTATAAATCTAGAAGGAATGATTCAACGATCTATAAACGACGCCACGTGGAATGTAGATGGGCTTCTTCAGACGCATGAGCGTTAATATGCAACAGAAAATTCGTCTCAGATTGACGTTCTCCACCCTTTTACATTTTCTAAATCCGGAGAATATATATCCTCCACGTGTTATCGTCTCACACACTTTATCTCGGTCTTCGTTGACGTCATCGCAGAATACTCTTTGCTGAATTGATGCTTGAGAGTTTCTGTGAGACCTGTAGAAGCGCGTGGAGAACCAGAAAATTTAGTCTTGAGAAACAAATCCAATTTACTATTATCATTCAAAAAAAACATTTTTATTGTATTTAAAGGTTGAAGTATTCGATTTTAATAATTTCATACTCGCAATGCAGTAAATTAACTGCGTAGTAGATGGAATATTGCTTTAATTCTATACTGAACATGAATCAATGCATATTCTCCATCGAGCTCACGCGTTCACGAAGACATCGCGTGAAAGGCACCGCGATTACTTCGACCTTCTCAAAAGTATTAACATAAATATGTGCAACCACTTATGTATGTACTCACGCAGTGGTTCGAGAGCTTTCCCTCACTTTCTTGATCTTTCACTCGAAAAATTTAATTAAAGCCTCTTGGCAATGTAATATCAATTCAATCAGAAAGGTCATGTCATGAGCTTCTTTTCTTATTTAATTATGCACTGCTGATATATATATATATATCCTGTCTGACACATCTTCTTTAATGTTTAAATATCTTTTTGCTTGGTCTTCTATAATGAAATTGTTCACGTGTGACATGTGCGTCATTTGGTCAATCATGACGCCGTGCATTATCTCTTGTCCACTGCTTCGGTTCGTTCTTTACACGTGATTGTCGAGTGATCGTTCTTTCACGTCTCTCGGACATACTGAGAATTCCGTGTGGACTTATGTAAGAGGAAGTAACTCATCCAAGGTATTACTACTGCTGCATTCAAGTAAATTCACTTGTATATGCCATATCTCGACACTTTTTCTGTTCCGAGACTCGATGAATATACGATTGAATTTTGTGGAACTAGGGAAAAAAATATATTGCGTGTAGTTGCTCTAAGTAAATGAAACACATTGAGAATTCCATTTAAATTTAGTGCTATTTTTTAAAATTGAAAACAGGTTTGTCAGCATACTAAAGAATATATTATAAATGTTATCATTTGCAAATTATTGTCACTGGGTTCAATAGAATGACTGACAAACCTTTTGAATGATTTTATTGCTTTAAGATAACTGATTAATTGTGCTTATTTTTTAGGAGCAATAATTCCCTGTCTTGCCACAGTGTATGTGAAAGTGTCGACGACAATATTGCGGGATCTCATCCTCAGTATCAAGATACCGTCGTGACCATTGAAGATCTTCGTGCTCAGCTCAACTCTTGCTTTACGTAAGTATATCATAACAAGGATAAACGTTGAATAAAAAAAAAGAAAAGAAAAAAAAGGAGATAGAAGTATAGAAACTTTGGGAGATTATGAATGGATTTAATTTAAAAAAAAAAATGTAGGCAGCTTACCTGATGCCCAACTGTGACGTCAGATGGTTAATTACTCGTGCAGGATTTCATCAAAATAATCAAAAGAAAGTACTCAGAGTCTGGTAAATGCATTTGTCACACAGAGAAATATTTGTTGCGCAATGCAAAAGCGAGGCACGTAGTTGACATTTAGTCAGTGTAATCTAGTATGATCCGGCACGAAGCAATTTCGTGGCATTCCACACGAATTGATGAAAAAAAAGTGGTTTGCGTTGTTGTGACGCTGGTGATGATGATAAAAATTAATTTAGGGTTTCCCGGAGACTTCATACTATGTCTAAAAGAGAATTTAACATGTTAATCAATTAAATATTATTTTTATTGATTTTTTAAAAATGGATACAATATTATTTCCTCCTTTTGTCACAAGGTTTTATTCATTCTTAG
>JABSMT010002910.1:0-10055 GCA_018902335.1 Eumacrocentrus americanus | reverse complement strand
ATAATATATCTACATAATTGTTTTATCTTACAACGAATACGTTGCTTGTGCAGCTATATAGTTTTACTATAGATGTATAAACAAATAAATAGAACGTACGAGTGCGTTGTTGAATAAGTACGCTGTGAGCCAGTCGCTTTTGTGTCGTTTGATATGGGATAATACATATTTCACCGTTGATATAATTTACAGCAGATAAATCGCGATTTCATTAATGAATAAGTTATATAGTGCGTCTCGAACATTAATGAATTAATAAAAATTGTGCGATGCAAGATTGATTAATAATGACGGTCAAAAACGTACTTAAATAAAAATTCCCACTCGAATACTGATGGTCTATTGAACATTGGACGCAGGCGAAATATAAAAAATTCATTTACAATTATTGTATTAATAACTCGTGATGTTATTGTTTTCTATTTGCTCTACAAAGCTGTTAAAAGCAATAAAAAAATGTATAAAAAAATCCATACCCATTGCGTCAATGGGTAAGTAATTGCAATAACCATTGAAAATGTTAAAAATAAGAACGTTTAAAACAATTACTAAGGTACGAGGATAAACAACGTAAGTGAGCATTAAATAAAAGCATAGAAGAGTAAATTGGAGTATCAGTAAAATCAGTCGTTTCTACGTAAGCCCAAAGTAAAAAAGATACATAAAGGAAGAAATGCGTTTTTTCAAGCGACCTAACCGTTATCTAAATATAGCTTTACAAATGGCATTATAAGTCTCAATGAAATTAGTCTTATTGGTATACACTTTTCCGACGATTCATGGAGACAGACGTTTTTAACGTTTGTCTTTAAACAAAATGAAAAAATCGTTTTGTCTGTCCGTATTTTAAATTACTCCATTGTTCTCATAGAAACCTCACAGTTTAATTAAGTTCCAATACTTAGTTCTTTCTTCAAGATAAAAAAAAAACGGCAACAAAAAAATCTCTAGTTATCACACCGATGGCAGTATTTAACATTGCACGCGGATTCAGCGTACACGAGCAATTTTGCCAAACAATATGTCTCGTTCCGCTTACTGGATTTCATCACTGGATTTCAAACCAAACAGCCGAAATGAAAATTTGGCATTTTTCTCATTTCGCAATTTAGCTTATTTCGCAATCACTCACAATCTGAATCCCCTAAAATTCTTGTTATCACTAGAAGAAAATAAACATCGACATTGCATGTCCAGGTTGTCTCTTCTTAAGGTACTTGATTTAAATGCAAGTCTCCAAGACGAGACGACCGTGCGTTGTATCTCAGAAAGCCTCAACAAAGCTCGCTGGAAAGAGTCCAGTACGTCCTGTGCGTTGTTGAGTTCCCTTGTACCATCCATCGTCGCGTTTCTTGTGGACATAAATGATGTCACCGACCCGTAGCTCCAGCTCGAATTCGCTATTTGGTGGATAGGGAACGATGCAGCGAAATCTGTTGACTCGCTCACTGTATCAACAAAGCAAGTAAATAAGCTTTCACCTGTTATACATCGCTGTCATGATAACGAGTGAGTCAAAGGGAAAACTCACCGTTCACGCGTCGCTGGCTGCTGTTTACTCTGCTTTCCCATTCCTGCGTCCAACGAGTTACTCTTGCGATGATGATTAGCAGCAGCGGCAGCGGCTACTACTCCACCGGCTTCCGCAGATCTGTCAACGTTCATATTCATTTTAATTGAAGGACGAGAGAAAATACACTTGTGTGACGATTAAACATGAATTAACGATTAACATGCTTACACAAGCGCAATGGTGTGCAGTTAGAGCTGAAGCTCGTGAACGTGCAAACAAAACAAAAAACACACAAAGTGGCATTCATGATTCATTAAAATTATAAAGCTTCGATCACTATTTTATCAAGGGAGATGGAAACCTGATTTGGTAACGCATCGCTCAACCCTTTCGTAATTGCAAAAGTAAAATAATTTTTTGCATGTATGCATTTCTTTTTTTCTCTAATAAGTTTGCAACCGAAAGGGTCAACTCTAGGAACGTTCAACTAACCTCTGGAAAAAGGAAATCGGCAATGAAGGCCGTTCCTTGTGCTTTACTCTCTGGGACGTTGTAAGGGTGCCTTGAACAGTGCCTGGATACAAGCGATGATGGTTGCTCGGGCTATTCGACGTCTCCTGGCTCGGTCCAACCTGTAGTAATTGACTCGGGCAGGATCCCGAGCTGATCTCGCACCCATCGCCCCGTTTATAATTAGAGACCGAATATGTGTATTACCTCTGCACATTTTCTATAATATTTTCTGAGACCTTTTGCGGCGCGTAATCGCGAATTTATAGCTGTGAGGCAGCTGTGTTAGCGGTGCGGGATTAACAAAAATCAAAAATATATGCTAACATTGCAATTCAAACTGTGGTGAAGACGAAACCAGTACTAAAACACAATGCGTGCTACGAATTTTTCATTTCATCAGCAGCACCAAATGACTAATCAGTGAGTAATGCTATTTGAATATAATTAAAAACAAAACGTTATGACCACGATAAAATTCAAGCACAAATAAAGCTGTCGTGGGTTTTCTTTTTCTTGACAATATGAGAACAATTGCTTACCGAACGTGAACAGCGGCGTCGGCAGAAGCTACAAAATTGCCATCATCAAAGACTGGATTGTCCATAGAGTAAGTAGCAGGAGGAGGCGACTTGGACTTCTTGATATTAGTCAGTCGTCGCATGAGCGAGACACCCTTCTCTTTCTTTTCCTTTGGCTTAAAACGAAAAAACAAACCGTTTAATATTTTCCGTGAATTAGAATAACGATTTCAGTAACGTATCAAAAACAAACGATGATGAACCTTTACTTTTTCGCTCGACTTGGCAGGTGTAGCAGTGATTGAAGTACTTAGCGGCGGCGTTACGCCTCCAGTCACTCGAAGAGTATTGCTTGGACTTCGATTCATATCTGATGAGCTGGTGGCAGCGGGCGAGACTACCGTGGACGGTGGGGAGAGCATCGTCTTCCCCGGTGAAGCTTCAATCAAAGCATACAAGCATTCAATAAATCCCTTGAATCCAGCTGACCCTTCAAAACAATTTTTTTTACTCCTACCAATGCTCGAAGACATTACTGCACTGTGACTACGTCCAAGGGGATTGGCTGAGGCTTGCTCTGAGAGTCGTGGAGGGCTCTGACCCTGTCCCTGACCATGCCACGACACAGAGACAGCTGGAGAAGGACTCAGAGCTCTGGGAGGCAGCTCTGGAGGCGGAAGAGATCGTGGACTGTAGGACTGAGAAGTTGTTCCCTTGTTCTTCGTGTAGGTAACAGTCATCCTCGACTGATCACTGGTTGTCTGTACAGTCGTCAAGGTCGACGTCTGATGAGCAGTGGTGGTTGGAGTAACACGACAAATCCCTCGTTGACATTTAGCTGGAGCTACATAGTTTCCAGGAAAAACACCGCATTTCTGAGTGCGATTGGAGGTTCCCTTGAACCATCCATCCTGGCAGCGTTCTGTGACCATGTAGATACCGCCTTTTCGTAGCTCCAGCTCGTCCGCCTTCTGGGGTTTATAAGGATAGAGAGCAACATAAGCAGCAGGCAAATTGGCAGTGGAATTGGAGGAAGGAAGGCTTGATGAAGGTTGTGAGAGTACCAGGTCACTACTTCCACTTCGTCGATGACGAAGACCGTGCTCTGGAACTGCTCCACTGTTTTGTGATGGAGAAAACGCCTCGTTGGTTGTGCCAGAGTTATTAGCGTCTACTGGAGGACTGAGAATCTCTGCACTGTGTCTGTGATGAGGATGTGGATGATGACCAGTATTCATCGCCGTGAAACTATGACGCTTCACACTGTGTCTTCCACCAACAGCTGGCGGTGAGGTTGCTGGACTACTGGGACTGCTCGGAGCTGTACTGGAGCTGCTCGATGTGCTAGAACTGTTAGGGGTATTTGGCGTAGTCGTCGTGGAGCTGCCACCGGAGGAAACTGTCGAGCTGGAGTCAGAAACTGGAAGTACAGCTGCTGGAGCAATTTGTGGTCGAGGTTGACTCGTTGTTTGAACATTTCTCGAATGATCTGTGGGAATTAATGGTGTAGTTTCTTCATTCGTAGGAGTTGGTGGAGCAACTCGCGATGGTCCTGGTTGGACATTGGTCGATAGCTTCATTAAGGCTCGTGCCACGCTGTTCAATTCAACAAAGGCCAGTGGAAAAATTCCGATACGGTCGAGAAGTTTACCCTCAGCCCAGTTCTCGTCGACTCGTCTTATCACACTGATGACTTCACCCTATATACAGTATGAAGATTGTCAACATTTGTTGATTGTGTTTAGTCGCTACGATAGCTACCTTATTGAATGTGAGACAACCGTCCTCTTCGTCGTTAGTCATCCGGAAATCGTAGAGAGCTTTACATTGTGGAACGTGTGGTGGTAATGGCGTCATCACCTTCATAACAAAATCAATCCTCTATCTTATTTGTTGCACTTAAAATTGCAGAGCACATGAAAAAACCTAGTTTTTACCTGAATATAAGACAGAGGAAATACACCATGATTGGTCCCACACTCTCCAAAATACCAGTTATTGTCAATCTTCTTCCTCAGAACGACAATTTCTCCCTTCTTGAAGCTCAAGTCCCTGCAAAAGTACAAACACTGTCAAATAAAGGAAAAAAGTAACAGAAATTGCGGTGTAATCAAATGAAATACTTACCCAGGAACCTTAGAGATGTAATCATAAATAGCTCTGCCATAGGGTTGATTATGAAGATGCACCTGCTTAGCAGAAGCATTTGCATGTCTTGCAGGATCAACTGCCAGGACAACCGACGTCATATTGGTGGTAACTGCAGGCGTAGGAGCAACTTGATGTCCTCCAAAGAGCCTCTGAGGTCCTGGAGTCAATCTTGCATGAGGCTTGGCACTTTTTGGAGTAGCATTTCTCATTCCCTCCAAAATCCTCATGAGTAAAACATTCGGTGGCAAGTCATCGACTTTGGCATCGACCAAGACTCTGCACTCTGGACACCGTAATTCCCGGTGTGTGCTTACAATCTCTTCCAGACATTTCTTACAAAATGTATGCTGACATGGAAGAACCTTGCTAGACGTGTCCAATCTCTCGAGGCACACAGAGCACTCCAGCAGGTCATTCAACATGCATTCATCCATCGTGCAAGATCTTTCTTATTGTCAAGATGGTTTATGGTAATTCTTTCAGATAAAAACTGTTAAATGGGACGTAACAATAGTGTATTCACAAGAAATATATGTATATCCATGCACGTTATGACAAAATAAAAATTCCTATCTCGATAACACACGAGCTTGCTTCAAGAGTTCCATTTGTCGTTCGTCCTGCTCCCAGATAAATACGATTCGCCAGTCATCAACGATGACAAATGCTTCTAAGAGGAGTCTCTGACAATCTAAAGACACTAACAAGCATCCTTACTCTCTCCAGAGTGCTTCGAACCTCGTCGCAACTATTTTACTCTCTCATCACTTTCGCTGCCATGCATTCGGGGGCGGTCGTTAAACTAGAAGAGAAAAAAACGGTCCATGGCGCTCGTCTTGTCTCCAGACCACCACGAGGATGATGTCCTCTTCCTCCACTCGCAAATCATCGTTCCCCATACATCCCCCTGCTTCTTTTGGTTTTCCTTTCGTTCAGACAGCGAAAGTGCAAGGGGGAAAACGCCTTGTTTCTTCGTGTGCGTTAGAATAGCACCGACCAACCAAACAACGACGCACTGTCAGCGAAAGAATATTGGCCGTTGCACGACAAGAGTTATTCTCTTCGTTAACACGATTGTCTGATTGACACAATGGTTAAATGAGCCAAATGTCCACGTGCTTGACGACATTATCATACGATTATACGACTCCAAGATATGCTTACAATATACCTCTTTCTTGTATCGCCGATTAGATACCGTTCAATCAATCACACTCCGCCATTTCCGGCCGTGCGCTTTTTATTCCCTCTCACTCTCGTGCTCTCCTTTAATCCTGCATGCGAGTACTCATGTAGTCGTCATGTTGAAAAGTAAGGTTAGGTCGCCATTTTGGTTCGAAAGTCACGTGACTACTTTTCGAATATTGGCGCCATTTTGTACCAGAGAGAAGCGAAGAGAAATACTGATACGTTTGTGCTTGGAAAGCCGGTAAAAGAACAGTTTTATCGAAGAGATTATTAAGTAGAGTAATTATCATCCATGGCTGATGCAATTTTGAAAACTGAACCAATGGAAGAAGGTAAACAATCATGTATAATATGGTAAAAAATCATCGTTTTTGTTGATACAAAACACATAGGTATCTTCTTCGAATTTTTCTACAATCTATTGAATTTTTGAATATACACATGCATTTGTTTAGGAACAATTCTAACAGTATAAATCGCTTTTCACAGTCATCAATTCAAAATTTCGCGCGCAATTTCCCGCCAATAGAAACCCGCACCTTCGACGCTATTGGCCAGCTCCCCGTCAATTCTGACGTCACGTAACCGAATTAACAAAACGCGGGGGTGTGAGAGAATATTCGCCGTCTGCTACGTGTCTTTTCCCCCCTCTCTCTCTCTTCAATGGTCTAGTCCATCGAGCGCCTTTGATCATTGGCGCGGCGTCTCCTGCATGCATTAGTTTAGGTTAGGTCTTGCGTTCCGGGATTTGTGTCGGTTGTTCTCGGTACACGGGGCGTGATAAACGCGCGGTGGTGTGCGTAAGTACCACTGCGGTCCCGAAGGTAGATAAAAGCGAGCGAGTCGAGGCCGTGCCAGTGCGAATTTACCGAAGGTCGAGGGTGGTGTGGTCTTGTGGCCGATCGCATTTGCATTCGGGCTGGCCAGTCAAACAATATCGAGATAAAACGGAGACGAGAACGTAGAGCCTGACCTGGTCCATGTGATCCGCTGACTCAAGATGCTCATCAAGGAATAGTGAGTGTGACTAATCGACTAGCACGTTACCTTGTGTCATGTATCATGATAAATATAAAAGCCAAATCGACAAAGACCCAAGGAGAAAGACAGATAGATTGCCTAGAAAATGTATTGTTTGATAAAGAGCGGGAGACTTCCGGACACGTCCCGTCAATACAAACGTCTGTCTCGGAGCCTTCCTCCTCCGCCTCCTCGTGGCTTCATCAGAAATTTCATCGATATATGCAAAAACGAAATCACGGGATCCATGCATGATGCATGGCATCAACGTCGTCTGCCTAATCTTTATCGGACGGCGTGTCAGAGGGGTTGGCCTTCGTCATCATCCCCCCAGTCTTGCTTCCCTACTCTGCCACTAGTGGCCTTAAAATTTCCTTTTACTTTTCTTTATTCACACGTCGCAAGAGCACACAATCGAGGGGCTGTCAGTCCTCTCCGCTCATGGAGAGATGAGGAAACAATAGGGACACACACAGGACGAGAGAAGGACAATGGGATGAGGGTGAGGACTGAGGGAGAAACAGAGATATCCGGTGGAATTATTCTTGCAACGCGCGCTATCGATTTTTGGTTTGACTTACAATTGGCACCCGACGATCTGCCAACGGGACGGTGGTCACCTGCTGCACACACATCGTCGAGGACACGATGCTGTCGACGACGGGGGTAGACCCCCCCAAGATTAGGGAATGAGGTCGACGAATATCCTTGCATTAGTTTTTTAGCCGAGGCCACATTCATCGTGGCAAAACTTCTTACATTAGTCGATATTGTTTTTCCATTCATGATTGTAGATATGTATGTATGAATTCCTGTTTTTTTTCTGTTACAGCCGCGTCACCCTGCCACTTACGGTTGAGGAGGTATGTCACGAAATGTCTTTGATACCATAAGGTGCTATTAAAGCAGAGGCTGCGTGTTCAAACGCTTGCAAGAAAGAATAATAACATTGATACTGAGAGTTTGATGGTGACAATGCACTATTTAACGTGTTATTTTAGTCTATCATTGTAAAAAAAATGCAGAATAACGTAGAGGGTACAGTGTTAAACAAGTAATTACATCACACGTCTTACAATTTAACTGTCACGTCATTGAATTTTGCTTGTAAGAGATCATAACATATTGTTAAATGTTTCTTTCATTACATTATTGTTTTCTTTCTTTTCTTTTTTTTTTTTAGTATCAAGTGGCTCAGCTTTATTCGGTGGCAGAAGCGAGTAAAAATAACACAGGAGGTGGTGAAGGTATCGAAGTAATCAAGAATGAACCGTTCCATGACTATCCACTTCTCGGTGGACGGTACTCCACCGGCCAGTACACCTACAAGGTCTATCATCTAGCGAGTAAAGTACCGGCGTTTATTCGTATGCTTTTACCAAAGGGTTCATTAGAGGTCCACGAAGAAGCATGGAATGCTTATCCATACTGCAGAACAGTTATATCCGTGTGTATTTCATTTATTTCAATGCCAAAATCCTCTAAAGAACATCCTAATGAGCAGTTTAATTCTTTCAGAATCCTGGTTACATGAAGGACAACTTTTCTATCGTTATCGAATCGTTTCACATTGCAGACGTTGGCAATCAAGATAATGTATGTGCTTTTCAACTATCATTTATTCATATTTCCATTCCTCAACGTTAAGAACATCTAAAAACTTATTTAATCATTCGCAGGTTCATGAATTGTCTCCTGATAAATTGAATAAGCGAGAAGTCGTGTACATAGACATTGCAAATGATCCTATTACAAGTGCAGATTACAAAGAAGATGAGGATCCAACGAAATTCAAGTCTGAAAAATCCGGTCGAGGGCCGCTGGTCGGCAAAGACTGGAAGAACCACGTCACACCTGTGATGACGTGTTATAAGCTTGTCACATGTGAATTCAAATGGTTCGGTCTGCAGACGCGAGCAGAGACCTTCATTCAGAAAGCTGAGAGGCGTCTCTTCACCAATTTCCATCGGCAAGTCTTCTGCTGGACTGACCGCTGGTACGGACTCACCATGGAGGATATCAGGGCTATTGAAGACGAGACGAAAGCTGAACTGGAAAATGTAAGTTAGAGAGTGATAGCTTTGTTAGTCAATTTGTTGAATAAAAACGTCAACGTTTGATATTTTTTCTTCGTTGCAGCAAATAAAGAAGGGCGAGGTACGAGGCATGCGAGCTGAGGACTGAGGCTGCTGTCGAGGTGCCTAGCTACTGTTTAATAAGTTCGAACCAATTTTCCCGATGAATAACAGAGAACAGACACAGAGAGAAAGAGAGCAACCGACAGAAAAAAAAATCTAGAAAAACCGTTAAAACAATTCTTTAGGCTCGCCATAGTGTTCTGGATTCCTCTAATCTGTCTTAGAATCAGTGTCTACTGCAATCACTTACGAATTTTTATTAATACAAAGACGTAATTAACATTAATTCATTATTGATTGTGCAAAAATCGAGAGGAAGGTAGCCACTTGATATGAGAGAAGTTAGGTCAAAACTAATGATGTAAAGACGTGTGGTAACAGAGTAAATTGTTGAAATGCGATAAAAAACGAAACAAGACACATACATACATACACACAGATACCACCAACACATGCGAGAATAGACAATTGGGAAAAAATAATTTAATGATAGCGAAATAGTTAAAACCATAATAAGTTATCAGCATTTGTTAACGGATAGTCGAGCCGATAACGGGAAACACAAGCTCGAGTGTGAATATACGAAAAATTAAAATTCTCCTCACGTTCTTCATTCGGCAATAAACGGATACAAGTCTTGGTCGGTCAGTTATTCATGTTGCCATTGCTTGAATGAGCTTAAAATTTACTTGAATGCGTTCCTCGTCGTTCTTGATTTTATTTCTATATGATTTGCCTTTTATAAAAAATTAACTAGATCACATTTAAATTATCAACGATTCTTTCTCGATAATTCGCGGATTTTCTTACTTTTATTTCTAAAGAATGTAAATCGATTGAACGACGAAGGAGCGTAATGCTGCGCTTCTGCAGAATCGTCAGTCATAATAATTGCATAGTGTATGAGACAGATACAATTGTATACATGCGAATTTATTTTTTCGTAATGTTGCAGTGCAGTAGTCCGATAATGAAAAGTATAACAAATACGTTAAAAAACAATAATAATAATTA
>JABSMT010002900.1:0-10056 GCA_018902335.1 Eumacrocentrus americanus | reverse complement strand
GTTTCCGAGTTACAATAAATTTTGTGAAAAATTTCAATGAAATTTACTTTTTTATCGACTTATCTCCTTTTACCGTTAAACAACAGAAGTTGTACCGATGGTTTAATTAGAAAACGTAAAACAGAAAATCCAGTCTATTATAAAGTTAGATAATTTTTTTACGTCCTCGTTCTTCTTCCTCTTTTTTTATACTCTTCCAATACGCGCATTCACTGGGAAATAATTTGCCATTGAACAAATATTAAAGTGGAGATTTTTCTGCACTAAAAAAAAAATTCAATTCATTTGAAAAATCCTTCATAAAAGTGTGCTCTAAAGGCAGAGGAGGGTATGACCTCATAAAAAAAAGGTGATACGAATTTTATTGCCAATTAACTTGAAATTTCACTGACAAAAGACCCACATAGCTTTTTAGTATGATGAATTGCCATATCAGATGAATATAGAAGATAAGTAATCTGTCATGATTTGCACACTTTGGCAAATGGACTAATGATTAATATACCACTGATGCTCACACGAGTAGTGGTGTAACCTATCTCTGGCCATTGACTTGCATAATTCATGTGTGGCTTCAAAGCTCTCTGGTGCACGAAATC
The DNA here is from genome assembly GCA_018902335.1 of Eumacrocentrus americanus. NCBI lineage: Eukaryota > Metazoa > Arthropoda > Insecta > Hymenoptera > Braconidae > Eumacrocentrus > Eumacrocentrus americanus. Next base: position 9,457 of record JABSMT010002900.1, on the reverse strand, counting down.
GATAAGCGGGCAAGTGTCCAGCAGTACGAGTCGTGGTAAGGTCAGTGATCTATTCGTCCATTGTGCGTTCGAGAAGAGATGCAGAACGACTGTAAAGAGACTTGAAGAGCTCATTTTACGAGCTAGAGTATACGCTCAACGATGGTTATTCACACTCCTCTCTCTCGTTTCTTTTATTTTCTTCAAATTCCATTGGGCCTTTTTTTCAACTATATATATACACTCTAAAAGCCATTTTCACCAACTTTATTTCAAGCTCATCATAAATCTTTTGTTTACAGTGTAATGAAAAGAAATTTATCACCACCTTATACTGTCAAAGAAAAGTATATTTTTAAAGAGTAAAACGAAACAGTGCAAAAAATGCAAGAAACTGGTAAGTAAATTTCTCTCCATATTATTTGGTATGATCATAAAGTTTGTGCAACCATTAAAAATGATTATAACTACTCTGTTGTATGCTCTTGCAGTTCTGAAATCTCCGCCCCATCATAACAACTTGGAAGTATTCGCACGTGTGCCTGGCAGGTGTCAGCGATCGAGTTCTGCCGAGGCCCGCAATCGCTGGCATCAAAGCTTCTCCAACGAACGAGAGTAATAAAAGGAAAGGAGAGAAGAAAATTGTAGATCAAGAAAAAAGAACATAAGCAAGAGAGGAAGAGAGAGAGGTGGAGCTAATGCAGGTACAGCAGCTGCCCCTCGATGTTGTCCAGGCCACGCGACAGCTGTCTTCAGCCTAAACGTGCAGCAGCCGCCACATAAGAGTCTTGAGAGGAAGGATCCAATATCAGATCATCCAAGGAGAGCAGCCACTATAGATCTAGTCCTCTGGCATGCTCTAACAATTACTGGAAGCTAGCGAAAATTGTCCTATGACACAAAGAGCATCTGATAACATTGATGGCGCAGGGTAAACCACAGGATAAAGTATCCCCCAAATTATTCTGACACCTCCAATATACCTACCAATGTGTCTAGAATTTTTTTCTGACCACCAACATAGAACATAGCTCAGCCTATGTCACTCATCTTGAGGTCAGTAAACATCCCCGGATGCTAACACCCCAATCCCACACGTCCCTTGTCTCTCGCTAGTAGGATTGGATCGACAGCTGCTCTGGGGTATATACCTACCGACAGACCGGACGTGTCTGGGTAGCTCGGATCAGCACAGATATGCCAGTCCCACCTGCTTCCCTTCCACTTTTGCGAATCTCTCAAGGATCAGTACGAGTCTCTCGCACCTTGGGTTCGTTTAAATTCCCCAGCTACCATGAAAGAAGAAAAAAAACATATCTGGAAAAAGAAGAATCCTTTTAGTATATGAAGATAAAGTACCGCATGTCTTTGATTTCCTATTTTGCTCCATATTCCTGCATGTCCTTTTCATCTTTGGTATCTTTTGCGCCTTGATATTCGATTGTGAGACTGTCTGTTGGTCGCGTGGTGAATTCAAGAGCACGTCTATTATTATTCCCTGGGTCGATACCATTCCGTGACGTTCACGACCACCGAGAATGAGGCATTCGCTCGACCTGTATAAATTCAATGCATCCACACAGCAGAGCAGTAGTAGCTATAATAGTGAATACATCTATACCCAGGCAAGATAGATGGACACTTCATGGAGCTGCTTATCCGCTCCACGCTCGAGTTGTTCTGGGGAATGGATTTCGTGGCTTGCACACGTGGAACGCAATGCAGAATCAATTCCGCGTCAAGTATTTATCTTCCTTCGATAAACAAACAAGTTGATGAGCATGTAAAGCACCTGGTAAAGTCTGGATGCAGTGTAAAATATACAATTGAAAGTTTGCATGTACTCTCACCTTGTCTTCTATATATCGTTTCTCATGTGCCTTTCTTTATCTGCAACAGAGTTCAACGACGAGCGTGCGAATCGAGTCAGGAGGACGATCATCAGGACAACTCCAAGGAAATGGAGAGAATGGCCATCGATTTTCAGGAAGGTACACAGACCACAAACATCCGGCTTCATTAGAGACCTCTAAGAAGAATCTGGGATGTGGAACATCAAGGAGGAGAGATCTCCTGAAGAGAAAGATATATACTCGTCTCTTCGCTCACTCATGTCAGAGAGTACATGCACGTGTCTGTGTATATGGCCACATGTTAAACTTGCCTTGCGACCTCGTAACGATTTCGCTTCATAGACTTTTGCAGATTGTATAGAGCTAGGTCGTGAACACGAGTTGACAGCACGAATAGAGATGTGTCCGGTCATTCATGTGGCATTAAAACCACACAGCGAAATGGACTGTCACGAGGCTGGCTACACGCAACCAGAGAATATTAATAGTCCTGGTTTTTGAGAAATTACTCTGGGCTATGCGCCAGTATGTAGTGTGTTCTTCTCTTCGTCCCTCTGGATTTTCATAACGTCGGTATTTGGAATCCAGCAGAAATTCAACCGCAAATTTTTTCGACACATGGATGGTTTTTTATATCCAACAAAATGAATTGAATTTCATCACTGGCAAAGTACCAAATGCTTCAGTCCAGAATGGAGATGCTGGTTGACCTGGAAAAGTTCAATAAACAAGGAGAAAAAAAAAGAACGTGTTCGTTGAAAGTCACGTTGCTATAAAAAATTTTTTAGAGCAAGAGAATAATCAGGGCCCTCGTCAAACAACGTTGCATGATGGTATAATAGCGTTTCGTTGGACAGGTGATGGCAGACATATATTCATATATATACGGTCTAGCTGTTTTACATAGAAAACACACGTTATCCAAATTGCCAGAGGCGAGCAGCCAGCTGGAAAGTGCTTGGTAATACCTCTTATTATACTTTGGTGCGAGGAAATTCGTAGATTTTCACCAATCCAATACATAAACATACCTACTAAGCATATCCGCACAAGGTAATTGCCATACTGAATGAGTAAAGAGGAAGAAGAAGTGTAATGTAAAGAGCAGAGAAAAATAGTAAAAATAAGTTCTTAAAAATTCACAAAGAGCTAATAAATATCTACTTAACTTGAGAGCTTTAATTGGTCTACAGAAGGATTGTATTTTCGCACGGTAGAAGTTTCTCTCTACTCGATTAGCAAGCGAATAAAGACCATTCGATGACCTTTGCGTGCCTGTCGATGATCTCGATTTAGAGAGACCGCCTCTGCTTGCAGTGCTCTTATCTCAGGATTGCCCTCAGGCCAAGAGAGACTGCCTCTGTACTGAGAGGCCGCGATGATGTATGTGTTATAGGTCTATCTCGTTGCTTCTTTCTACGTACAATTGTGTCATTTATATATATACATAAAAGAAGAAGATGTCTGTCTTATTTGTGAGCACTGTATTTCGTGCAAAGAAAGTAATATATATATTTTTTATGCAAGATTCCATACTAAGACTTTATCATAAGGGGGACAGAAACAGTGACGCAAGTATATTAAATACATATGAGGCATTAAATTTTCTCAAGGAGGTCATCATTGCGTCATTAGCAAAGAGAAGAGAATAAAAAAAAAATAATATATACACACAAGCATTATTTGTCGTCACACATTGCTGATATGGTTTCGCACTCTCTATTGTGCGCGATTCGTCTCATTGTACAATATATCTTGCCCCAGGAGAGGCATGCAATCTTGTTCGCAAGATGACAATGACGAAGACGTTGGTGATATATACGTCACACGACACAAGAGTCTGCTGGATTCTATCATATAGCTTTGCCTATATCATATAATATCCATCGATCTGTTCTCTGTTTCGCTTCTCTGCCGGGTTCCCGTGAAAGCTGATACCAAGATTCGATGCGTGACCCTCCTTCATCCCGGCTTTGCACGGCGATCGGATTACAATTTGCAATATCTTGCACTATCTAATTAAATCTGATCCCCAGAGACGTCTTGGAATCATTCCCAACTGTGGAAGCATCTGGATATTGTATTTCCATCAGCAGTAGATATTTTAAATGAAATTTATTATACATATACATATATACAAAGTCGGCTTTAATTGTTACTTATTTTTATTAATTGAAATAAAATGTATTGAGTAATTTTTATATTGGAAAATGACAAAGTGTGAGTGGATTTATCAAGGCCTGAGGGGAGAGTTAAACCGGTTTGAAAGAGGCTCGTCTATACTCCCCCATACGTTGAGACGATAGATTGGTCTTGATCACAACCATCTTCCAGAGGATTAAAAGCATCGATAATGTTCATCTCCACCACGAGATCTTGATTGCCTCTCAAACGTTATCTGCATTCAAGCAAAGGGATATTTTTAATCCCAACTAATATCCACCTTTAATCAGTCATATCAGTCAATTCATGGACCTTAATTTCCCACAGTCATCAAGTAGATGATAAAAAAAGTAAATCATATTTCATAAGTCTGTAATGAGAGCAAAGTCTGATGGGGAGCGTGGGAGTCGCTTTTCCACACCATTAAATTGCCAATGGAACAGCTTCTCTCTTCTCATTCCACTATCTCTCGTGTCGGCCATAATTAATTCATGGACCATTTTATTGCTCGGAAATTCTCGAGTTTCATTTTCACTGGCACACTACTCGACGTTTTGCACCATGTAGATACGAATACAGAACTGTAATTTGCTGGCGTTCCCTCTTGGATTCTAGAGTTTCCTCTGTCTCATGAATTTGTACGAAATGTCTCTCTTATCACAGACCATTTCTCTGTTTGTCTGCAGGAACGAGAGCCTCCAGACCACGTCCACGTCCTGGCATCGAGCCGAAGGCTCGAGAAGGTCAACGCCAAGCCCCAACTGTCTACATCCAGATGGACTGTCTTCACCTCGAACAGCACCTGGCTCGGTGAGTTATCACCGAACTGCACTAATCTGTATGTCAACGTTGGATGCAGGAGATAAGAGTCTGATTGATTGGAACTGGATCTGGTTGACCAAAGATGACTCTAATCTCGTGTCATGAACAATTATCATCATTAACATTATGATTAAGTTCTGATGGAATTGCAGGACCATGATGAACAAGAGGCGCTCGTCCTGTCCCTCACGATGATAGTCATTAAGAAAGTAAATATAAGAACGAGGACACACGGAGTGAATCTCGTTATCCTCACCATTAATCTCTTTCTCCGTCTGATGAATCTTCAAGCGGTATTAAAACTGCCTCAGTCAAAATGTCAGTCGTCAGCTCAATTAATGCCCCGGAAATCGAATAAAATAGCAATCCAAAGAGGCACGAGCGACGAGAGTTAATACACTGCTATATATGCAGCTCGTAAACTGTCATTTAATTTTTGGTTGAAATCTCCAGGGCAAATGCTGTTGATTTATTATTTTGAGACACTAAATGATGCCTTGATGACGACCTCTTGACTCACATACCTAGACCACCTCTAATTATATCGGTGTTTACACAGCTTACAGTCTATTACCTCAGTCGTTTAGTCTACTAATGTCAGAGTAGAGGTGTACATGTAAACTCTAGAAATTCGTTCTCACGAATATGCCAGCTCGCTCTTTGTATATACCATAATTTTTATTTTTCAATAATATTAATTGCCTCAGAAAGAAGTGTGACGTATTGAACGCTAGTGTTTATAGTGAGACATTTATTGTTAATAAATAATCAAATAAAATGAAGCGAAGAGCTGATGCAATACTCGAGAGACTTAACGTGAAGAGTCAGAAATTGTTGAGAATGAAGCAACGATTATGGGTGACTAAATAGAGTTTTATTCAGCTTGGTTCAATTAACCCATTCACTTCTATAGACATCAATGATGGAGCGGAGAGAGCTATAAAGAGACGGAGAAAAAGAAAAGAATAATTAAAAGCTTCAGAAATCTCATATCTTGTAATATTCAAGGCAAAAGAACAAACATGAGTATCTGCTCTTTCGTGATTTCTGTGAATTTTAAAAGTAGAGAGACTGAATTATTTTACGTTTTATTGGAGTCTAGACATTAATTCATTTTCTAGTCGATTGCAAGTCAACGACCTTCCCGTCGTGATTCACATTTTCTTCAGTTGACAGTATCGATATAAACATTTAATATATATGGATTATTTTCTCGTTTCAGCCGTCGCATGGGCAGCAGTCAGTCCCTAGAGAGACATCGGCTGAGAGGAGACGAGCAGTACCAGGGATCAGTCGAGCTCAGAGACGTATCAAGGCCTCCAGCACGCCAGCTCTTCTCGATCCAGACGAGAGGTATAGTATTTCTACGCCTTCCAAGTGTCTGTATCCTGTCTGTTCTGCTGGTCTAGACGCTTCTATGATGACGAAGACCAATAGAAAGAGCGACTAAAATTCAGCTTGACCTCCAGAATCCAACTAATCATGCCAAGATGACCCTGTTTCTCACTTCTCTTTGGCCCCAACTGATTGTCTGGTTGGTGCTTATGCATAAAGACGTTACTTTGTACCTCGTCTCATTCACTGCTTCCACGTGGGTTCACTGGAGACTACTCGTTCGTACCTGGACAAGCAGCGCACGAGGCGCGGCCCCAGTCCGGTTTCTAATTACAATCTCAATGGGACTCCCAAGCGACGTGTTATGTTGAAGTTGCCTCAGCACAGCAGTTGCTTGGGTTTGGGTTAGCTGCTGCTGCTGGTGGGCTGGACCAGAGATTTTCTAGGAAAACTTTTGATGCCACCGCACCTTTTTTCTTCTAGGACACTGACAGAGTCTGATGTTTCCGTTTCCATCTTCACTGGACCCATTGTTCCTTCTTGTTCATTTTTTATCTGCGATAATTGACTGGGTGATAAAGTTACAGCTAAAGCGATAATCTAGAGGGTGTATCTTGTTTTAGAGTTTACTCAGATTTCGACAAATGGGTTGGGAGATGATCGGTTAACGAGGAAACCATTCATTCTCGATTTTCGGCGTGGTCAAAAGAGACCTCCCGCTCCTTTCTATACCTGAGATCCTTTGGAAAATTTTGTGAGAAAGAGGACACACAGTCTGGTCCACACGTAAAATATGGTCAGTCTTGGTGGCTTCTATAGATGGGCATTTCCCACGTTTGCAGATTATTCGTCGCTGTCCTTTTACCCGAGTTTTGCGCAGTCATTGTTACGACTAGGACCTTTCAAGAAGCTTTAGATTTATGGCTTTCCAAAGTGCATTCTTCTATTTTCACATACTAATTATCTTATCTATTTTTTACATCTTTATTATTGGATTCCTATAGAGCATAGACCTCCACGAACCAAAATATTTTGTATCTTTAATGTATTAAACATTTGTTTTTCATTGTTTAATTGCAGTAGACAATGGTCGGGTGATGAAAATCGACAGGCTAGTGATGAGGGAGCTCGAAGACGCGACACCGAGCACCCTTTAATTGAAGCAACGATTCCCCTCGTGCAACATCCACGGCTACAGCAAGAATCCAGTGCTCACACTGATAACCAGTCTTATCGCTCTAGAGACAGTAATGCCTCACAGAATCAGCAAGAAAGTGTGCTTCAGAAATTTCGTAAGAGTTTCTCACTGAGATTTCATAAGCGTGGAAGTAAAGAGGGAAGTACAGAAGTGGATGGACAGTCAACAGCACCACTTCCACCTCCATTGCCACCAGATAATGATGGAGATTCATCATCTACTTTGAGACTAAGTGCTGAGGATGACAGAGAACCACCGCCACCTGTTCTAGCGCCTGAACAACACAAGGAAGACTACAGCGATCAAAAGTTTCGGTTGGTTAATCAACTTTATAACTTAAAATCATAATTAATTAATTACAATGAAGCGACTCACAATGACTGATGATATTTTCTATCTAGCTTTGGTCCTCTCGTCTGGCGAACCAGTAAGGAAAGAAAAAAGAACAATAAGGCTGCTCGAAATGCCAAGTGCAATAGCGGGGACAGTGGCATTCAGATCGAGGTGAGAAATGTCAAAACAATTTATAAAAAACAACTTCCACCAGACTGAGAGAATAAATTACTAAATTATGCTCGATATTATTTCACTTTAGACATTTATTTTCTTGACTGGAATAAATGACTTCTGTAGACGGAAAGAACTCCAATTAACTATATTATTTAATCGAAGAAAGTGAATGATTGAAACGATTCAATATTTCTTTACGACTGAATTAAATTGTGTAATCTATTTTCTCAATGCATTAGACAGAATAATCTTACAAACACAGTCATAAAAATTGCTCCGACGACCTTTGAAAAATATGAAAATAGATGTGTAATCCTCTAAAGCAATTCATATCTCAATTATTCATAAGCAACGCTTGAGTATCTGAGTTGTATCATGCTCTCTAATAGATGATATCTGGCGGAGCATTGACTGGGGGCAGTGGCGGTGGGAATCACGGGGCTGGTGATAGTTCCGAGTCTCATGACACAGATGCACCAGATGAAACTGATAGCCCTCCGGCCCTTCGGCGCCGAGTCAACGAAAAATCGCGACCCCAGTCCGAGCTCATCAACCAGATACTCATCGATAAATTCAAGGTAAACACGTCGTCTCGCATTATCAAAGTCCAATGTTTTACTTGGCCATAATAATAGTTGTTGTTGATGGCGTGGGCAATTTATCAGTCGTGCGTGCTCATATCAAGCCAAGTTGTGCGCGTGTTGACCCTATCGCAACCGCATCCTCTGGATGCGCACAAACTGGACGGCAGGAAGTGCACGTTTCTTCTCAGTTTGTATTTAATTTGTTTCATGACATGAGTAACTGTCAATTTGTCTGACATACTCCAATGTCTATAAATTGTTTATGGATACTTTCAGTGAAGATTTAAAGTTTAGTCTACACGAGTGTAATACCAAGATTTTTGTTCTCCATCAGGCGGATCTGCAGCAAAGCCGAACGACCCGACACCACAACGTTCGACGAACGAACAGTGATCTCGGTGGTCAGAGGCTGCTTCAGTGGGACACAAGGGGCTACGGTGGTCCATTGCATTACAGAAGAATGCTATCGACACCGTCGCCCATAAAGACACGACCACCAAGGCTGAGTCCGAGACACTCCTCCCATGACATCGTTACACTGAGAAGGTATACACACGCCCTGACTAGATATTTCTTCGTTTATTCATTCAGTATTCATCCTTTTCTTTATTACTAACATATATCAACTTTTAATCGAGCTTTTACCGTCAGCTTCATTGTCTTTAAACTTCAATGGCACTTGAGAGAAAAATAACGATGGAGGTCTTCTGCCTGAAAATACACTCTGCCTCCAATGTTGTTTCTTTCAGAGGAGGAAATGCAGAAAAACTCTAAAGGCCAAGAAAAGCGTCGTTCATTATCGTCCCAACGATAAATACTCATCTTGAAATGCACTCATAAAATGCTTTGTTTCTCTATTATACTATCATATTGTATATATATCTGCATTTCTTTTATTTCATGATTTTTCCTCTTTAAATGCTCTCACTCTGAGCTTTGCAATTGCGATCTGCTATCTCACACATTAGCGAGTGAAAAAACATAGTCAGAGTATTATTAGTAGACATATATAT
>JABSMT010002890.1:0-10060 GCA_018902335.1 Eumacrocentrus americanus | reverse complement strand
CAACAATTTCCATAGTTTTATTAATGGTTTTCCATGTCCAAGGACATGATGGCTCGTTATAAATAATTTATAATATTCAATTATACAAATTTAATGAATTATGCAGATTCATGGGTATTCAAGAGTTCCTCCTTCGTTTCGCGTCTCGTTTACTTCGCCTCTCATTGTCTGATTCGTTGGATTTGCGTTTTCTGTCTTGTCGATTGCGATCTCTGTCAGTCTTGTCTTTCGATCCTTCTTTATCGTAGTCTCTGTAATCCTTCATTCTCTTCTCTGATCCTCTCCTCTCGTCTTTCCTTGACTTTCCATTCTCAACTCGTCGTCTGTCCCTGGATTTTTCTCTGTCATTTGATTCTATACTCGAGCTCGAGTCATGTCTCTTCTTTGACTTCTTTCTTCGACGTTTCTTTTCGTCCTCAGAGCTTGAACTGTCGGAATTACTTTCACTGCTATCACTACTGCTGCTGCTGCTGGAAGAATTTTCATGTTTCCTCGATTTCTTTTTCTTTTCCTTTTTGCTCTTTCGTTTCTTTGCCTCCTTCTTGGCCTTCTTTTTCTCCATCTTGTCGAGTTTCCTGGAAAATTAAATGATTTTGATGTTAATAAGGATTGTTTTTGTTGAATTTTTAAATTATTCACTTACTTTAGAAGCCTCTTCATTTCCTTCTTCGATAAGGAATTGAAAAATGCCTCTTCTGACTGCTCGTCATCACCAGAAACCATTTCGTCCTCATGTTCAGGTACTCGAAGATGTTGTTGTGCACTCAATGCAGACCTAAACACAAAAAAATCATTTGTTTCATTTCTTTTATTGTTTATTTGTGTTTTTAACTTACTTCTTCAGGGCTAGACCATCGTCTCGCATCTGTTGGACTAGTGTTAGAGCATCTGGACTCTCTTGTTGAGGTCCTTGGTTAGCTATTACCACACTCATTGCTTGGCTGTACAATGGACATTCCTTGTCTGAAAAACAAAGCTCTTATTAGTGATTCCAATTCATTTCAAACGTTTTAGTAACGTTTGTAAGATTGTATACCTGTGTTTATGTGTCCCCATTTGTGGCATTTGATACATCGAACGTTTCTCACTTGAATTCCAAAAGGCTGGTCTCGAATCTCGCTGTCCCCCTTGCAATAGCTTTCCCTAGGTGCATTGTACTTCCTCTGCCACTCGAATTTGTACTCAGGTTCATTGTCCTCCTTCTCACGTTCCTTCTTGGCACCAGGAGGCGGTTCGTACATGAAGTTTACACTCAATTTGTCTTTGCTTTCCTTGCTCAGCATTGCCCTAAGGAATTTTATGATTATAATAGTCTGGAATTTTTTTATCATTATCATAGGACAATAAACATAACCTGTATGCTCACTTATTATTGTGAAGGTCCTGTTCCTTCTCATATTGAACTCTAAGCTCTTCTTGCTTCTTTTTGTAAGCATCTGCTTGCTGTTCTGCCATCCATACCTGAAAATCAAAGCAAATTTACCAAAAAATAACGAAAAATAAGAGGCAAAAAATATGGCTGAATGAAATATCAACAGTATTATTGTCGAGAAAACAATATATATTGTGACGTACTCGTTTTAAATTGTCTCTCGAAGCTGGATGGAAGAATTTCTTGCACATGTAATTGTTGAATCCCTTGCCCATTGTTTCTGAATAATTTGCAGGAAAACACTGCAAATAGGTTTTTTTTATATAAATTCAAGTCTGACAATCACAGAGTTGTAGTAAAAGTGCGCCATTGATTACTTTTGGACCAGGATTCCATGTAAAAGAGAAAGGATGTGGTCATTTCCGGTTGAAGCTTTCTTTTTTTTCAAACTTAACCTCAAAAAAAAATTCATACCTCATCCTAATAACCTTAAAACTCATTTCAAAATCAAATTATCAACATTTATTCAAGTAAATACATAAAAATCATCTAATTATCCATAATATTTATAAAAAAAAATCCTCCAATTTGACCATTTTTTCAATTGCTGCGCGCGCGCCATCAATGGAATTCAAATTTGGCGCCATCTGCACGGGGACGAATAATATTTTGCATGGCGTTTTCTCTCTCTCCCCCCACCACATTTACTCCTTTTCTCTTGCTCTCTCTCTCTCTCTCTCGCTCTCCTTCAAAGACGGCAACTGTACCCCAGGACAGAGGTCACTAGCCTCGAGCGCAACGGAGAGTTTTCGCCGACGAATTGCAGCGGTGTCGTCGCACTTCCGCGACCTCGTTCCGTTTTTCTTTCTCATTGCATCGCTATTCCCTATACGCAATTAAAATTGTACAAAGCTCGAAAGAATCGATTCAGTGTATTGTGGTTGTCGTCATAAATAATTGGACATGAAACTGTTGTAGAGAATCTTCAGGAGTCCACACCTCTCTCTTCGACTCGTCCCGTTCCGGTTCGTATCTCTCTCTCTCTCTCTGTCTTCCATCTTCGTTTCACTAATTCGCCATTCACTTTCTAGATTCGCCGCAATCCTCTCAGACTCTTCAATCAAAGGCTTCAATCGAGCAACTACGAAAGAGGTTATGTTAATCCCTCTTGGACTGTGTTAGTCGTAGAGAATGCAACGGCGTCATTGATCGGACACAACCGACACAGTATATTTAGTTGGATAATGCTCTGAAGACACATTCACGAGCATCCTCAAGAATGTTTTCCCCTGGACCAGCACACAACGTGAGAGACACAATAATAATTACCAAAGCAATCTTATAAATAGTATTGTCATTTCATTGGCTCAACGGAACAATTCAGACTTAATTGTTGATTAAGCGGACAAGCTGTTGTCCAAGAATCATTGGAGATCGAATACATTGAAACGATTCGCGAAGCTGCCTTGGAAATTGTGATGAGGACATTTTATACAAGGATTTCACAACGTTTGTGTTCGTTTTAACTACATATAATACTTTTGGTGAAAGTAAATACATTTAGATGTTTATTGTCGGGTAATATATATGAAGTATATATCTTCTTTTCAATCTGTGAAAGTTCTTTTATTTTTTTTTTATATATAATTGAGTAATAATTGTGCTTAAATCTTCTTTAAGGACTGTGGATTTTAAGTGTCGAAAATAGTAGCTGTGAACGGGAAGTGTTTGTATAAATACTGAGAACTTTCTCATCGACAGTGTTATTGAATGAAAAACGTAGTAAAAACAGTACCTAACCTATTGGACGAATTTCAGTTCTGAAGAGAGATAAAGAGAGGGCAAACGAGGATGCTGAGGACGTGGAGGCATTACCGACGGAGTCGGTAACCTGGACACAGCCGATAAGCAAAAACTCCGAGGGAAAGTGGTAGTAGTATTTAGAAAATCCTGGAGCAGAGAACACATAATCCTGTGGATCAGTTACCCAAGTCTGATCTGGAAGACAGCTGGAGATGTGATTGAAGGCTGAAGGCATGTCGGAGAAGCCGATGATCACTAACCCTGGCGAGGGAGAGGCTTCCTCTCTCAACGCAGGCTCTTCACCAGCTCCAAATGACGTCCCAGCTGTAGAGCGACGTCGAAGTATCGAAAATAAAGCTGATCAGAGCTCTAAAGCGCCTTCTGAGACATTGAAGACCACGACAGACATCACGAATGTCCTGCCAGCTTCCCTGGAGCCTAGAAAACCCTCTACGGAGTCAATCGAGCCCACTAACGACTCCTCATCCCTGGAAGACAGTTCCAGGATCCGTAGAGCCTCTCCAACACGTCGAAGGAGGTCTAGTTACTCTGATCAAGCTGCAGAAGAGTCTCTAGAACAAATTCCCCCCGAACAAAAGCCTTCTGAAGATATAAAAACATCTCCAATCAAGCTCCAAGAGAATTCAACGACCGCAGTTGGTCCCGAGGAGGCCAGAACGTCTTCTCCTGGGCCAGAGTGTCGCAGTGACCCTGAGGACTTAGAAGTGGGCATCGTGGGGCCTGCTACAGCAGCCGGGGACGTTCTCAACGACGAGGAATTGTTGGATCCACCAAAAGACGATCACAAAGTCGATTGTCAAGTCGCAGAATGGGTGAAACGATCATCATCATTACACAAGAATCAAAACTCAAAAAATTCTCTCAAGGCCTTAACCAAGGAATTGAGTGTCCAACAACCCACCAGGAAGTCACAGAGGATCGTCACGAGCATAATAAAACGTAGCATCAAATGGTAAGCATGATTATCATGTTATTTCGCAATTTCCTCTCTCAATATATATTTCAGAGATGTTTAAATGGTCCAAGGCGCCTCAGGCGTTGCTCTTCACCCTCGTCGAACCGTCCCTATTCCCCCCAGATGATGCGAGACAGGAGGGGAGAGGTAATCCAAACGGTACCATAGAAACGGTACCGTCACAGGGTTGGTCGTTACGCACAACATCCGCCTGGTGTGGCATCATCAGAGGGCGAGGAACAAGGACAGTCGCTGAGGAATATTATATAGAAGTAGAGAGTAATCTGGGCTTGAACCACTACAACCGTTGGCAGCCATTGCTGGCCTTTTTTCCCCTCTGGACTCTCAGGTTTCTGAGCCCTCTACTCTCTCACAGACCCTTTTGTCGAGATGGACACAAGACGCCAGATGGTTCTTGGCCATTTCTGTCTTTTCAATGTCCTCCTTCTCAAACCTCTTCTTCTTCAGCTGTATACTTGACCTTGGGTCGCCTGCTGCTTCCTCCAGACTACTTTGAATCCCTCTCAATGTCCATTGCTTGCTCAAGACCATTGGAGCATAATCGCAGCACTAGTCTGGCGTTTTCGGTGGATTTGTGCTGGCAATGTTCATACCTGAGGCATCAGGGAAGGTCGATTGGTACCTGGAAACCGGATGGTGAACATGTGGTGGTCGACATCAATGCGAAGAGGGAGAGATGAGAAAAAGAAAGAGGAGAACCTGAACAAAAAGAGAGATGTGATGTAAACGTTTGCTGAACTTCAGTCAGCGAGAAGAGAAGAGTGAGACTAGATGGAAAAAAATGTATCCTTGGATTCTATAAACCCGCATCTCTCTCTCTCTCTCTCTGTCTCGTGAATGTGTTCTCCAGGCATTTCCTCTCTGGTCTTGCACATGTTTAGACGTTGCCAGAGAGGGGTGGACTTGGGATCGCGTCGGGTATTGATCCTAGCCAACGCTGTGGGGTGGCCCGGACCCCACCTCAAGGATGAAGGGAGCCTCTCTCTCCCCTTGTCTCCTATCAACGCTTCCTCTCTTTCTCTTGCTCACCAAACTAAACTGGCTTCCTATGTATGCTCTCGCTCCCTTCGTTATACGAATCATCGAGAGGGGATCCAATGCCACGTGAAGCACACGCGGGGTGCTTGCCCTTGTCAACGAAGGGTGTACACCAAAGACATCCAGCCCAATGAGAAGCATTTTTTCTTCCCTGCAGCACTTACAGAACCAAGAAATAAAAGTCGTTATACAAAGATCTTTCTCATGATTTTGCGGATGCAACAGATGCTTCTGTACCTTTCTATCAAGCTCTATCAAGGTCACACGGTGGAGTTCCCAATTTTTTTTGCTTTGTGTCTCGACGAGCGTGCAAAAGGGGTTGGACGAACCCCCAAAGGACCCTGGCTCTTTCTGTGCTCTCCCTTCTCCCCACCATTTTGCCACGACGCCCTTTGCGCACCATCATTGGTTCACCGGTTCACGAGGCAGCTGCTCCCTGCTGCTACCACCATCGTTGGTCTTCCTCCTTTGTGGTATTGTGTCCAGTTTGTATATCATCTTCGTCCGTGGTGAATCAGCGCGCTTCCTGGTTCCTAAATGTGCAAAGTTTATCAAAGAATTCAATATCATCTGGTGAAGAAGATTAGAGGCAGATGTAGATACTTAAAGACGAGACTAATGAATATTTGAGAACGACGTGGAGACAGATCTGATCTCTGGTCCCCCACCCCTGTAGTGTCCTTTCTTCAGAGAGGAGCAAGGCGGTACCGATGCCCTTTCGACCTCTCGCGGTCGCAGAACGTACGAGCGTTTCCGTCGCGCGTTCACTCGTCCGCCGGATCTCGGACGGACCACAACATTCCTCCCCAGCGTCTTCTTCTTCTCATTCTGACCAACAAAAAAAAGTGTAACCATTGTGTACATATATATATATTTCTTTGTAATCTCTGCCCTCAAACCTTCTAATCTGATCATCAACAAACAGTCTATCACGTGCTGCCGGTGATGTGGAGACTCTCGAGGCCGACGGCGACGCTGAGGATCACGTGGACATTTATCGGAGTGTGTAAACACCGTCTGTGCGTCTCCTAACCTAACAAACCACGGCCGTGCACCCAGAGGACGCCGGCAATATTTTCATTGTGCTACCAGCGTCATCACGATTATTCAAAGATGGCGTAGACCATTGATACATTTTTGTATTTGTTTGTTTTCATTTTGAGGTTATAAATTCAAAAAAGAAAAAAGAAAGCGCGCGAATTTTTGAAAAATTCAAACGCAAAAAAACCGTTAGAGATTTGAAAGGAAAAGAAAAAGGAGAAGGAAAATGCCACAGTGTGCCGTGGCAACGTGTCGCAATAGTCATCGGCGTACTCGAGGTCGACGGATTCGTTACCATCGATTCCCGCAGATACCGGAAGTGCGTGCGAGATGGGTGCGCGCGTGCGGCCGCGCGCCCCTCTCGAACGGCGACATCCCGTTCAACATCCAGACGGCGCGCATCTGCTCGCTCCACTTCACCAATGACTCGTACGAGAAGGACATGGAGCATCTAGTGCTGGGACTTCCGGTGCGCAGTCGTTTGCGCCGTGGCGCGGTCCCGACGATCGGCGTCCCCGTCAACGTCCAACCGATCACGAAGATGCTCGTCGAGGACGCCAAGAGGTCGATCCTCAAGGTCGCGCATGCGAAGATGATCGACGGCAGGAAGATGGACGGGGCTTCTTACTATTCAAAGCCTCGTAGAGGAGGTGGAGCAGACGAGGAAGACGATGCTGAAGAGCTTTATAACAATCAGGAGAGGAAGTACGAGCAGAAAATGGCGGGCATCGACGTCTTGTTGGCGTTGGGCCTGAAGCCTGCGTCTCGGTGAGTCAATCAGAGGAGAACGGAACTCATGACCTTGATGGTGACGTCAGGCGTGTGCCAATTGGGTCGAGGCTGGCCTGGGGAATGCGTGTGATAAGCGATAAGAAGGCGTCATTCAGGGCCTTGGTTATTTGCTATAAATTGTTATGGATTAGAAGCAAAAGAGTTCATGGGAATTGAATGAATTCAATTCAATTGCCATGACCTATTTCCCTACGGTTTTGCTTTTTTTCAGCATTTGAGATCTAGTTTTCCTTCTTATATACTTCTGCTGCGTCGTCATCTTCTCATTTTCCCCACTTCTTCGTGGCCTCGACGATGCAACGACGACGACGAAGACGAGACGCTCATAGTCGCGATTAGACCGCCGCGCGCTTGTCACTCTTTCCCTTTCACTTTCTAGCATTTCCCTTCTCTGTCGATTGAGGCACAGCGCGGATCATGGATAGCTCAGGGCCACGTTTCAGGCTCTGCTGCTTGTAGGAGCCAAAGCGTGAGTGTCCAATCCACCCAAAGACCTTTTTGAATATCTATAAACATGTTTTTCTATGCAGCCAAGAGCAGAAGGAAGTCTTCTGCTGCTTTTCTTGGAGCTTTTGTTGGGGTGAAGACACTAGTCCAAGCAGAAGGATGACACCGAAACACGGCGGGAGTGCGGCGGCGAACGTGCGGGTGCAACGAACTTTCTAGTTGGCGTCGTTGTCGACCTCTTCAATCTCTCTCTCTCTCTGTCTCTTCTGGCTGTGTAGTCTCACATCCACGTTGGTTGAAGTAGCTGTAGTAGACGGTCTTTGTCGCGCTTCTCTTTCAGTCGACGCGCACACGCAGACAGAGAGAACGAGAGAGAGAGAGAGAGAGAGATGCGCCGCACCACGTTAGTAGACGACACGTCAGTGATATCAGGGAGTCTCTACTCTTTCGACAGAATGCGTTAACCCCACGCGGTCACCTTCTATTCTAGAGCATCGACGACGACTTCAGGGACGACGTTTACCTATCTCAAGCCCCTTGTCCCGCTTATCTTATTATTGTTCCATTGAATACCATTAGATTGACCATTTTTTTTTCTGGTCTAAATGAAGCCTCTAAGTAAGCTAGCTCATACAAAGAGACATTACTAAAATAATAGAGGAATCAAGTATAACAATTGAATTGAATACTGAATTTTGTTTCTTTATTGTTGATTACAGCTTAAACAAGATGCACGCAATGGATTGCGCGACAACGAGTCCAGGCAATGGCAAGAGTGTGAATGATAAGAAGGATGATGAGACTGCAGCTGGTGATTCCCCAAAAGTGCCGCAGAATCGTCAGAATGGCGCGGCATTGCCTGAGGAAACGGCAACTGCTGCTTCAGCTGGCCGTGTTAAAGTTGAAAGACACAATGTCGGCGGTGGTGGCACAGCGGTGAAGAAGGAGAGCCACTCGGACAGCGAGGAGCTGCCCGAGGTGAGAAAGAAGTCGAGAACGAGCGCGAAGGATGTAGCGTGCAAGAGACGATCCACAGAGGATGCGTTCTCGGCGAATGGCAATCCCAAGAGGATCTGTTTTGAACAGAGAGAGAGGTTTATTGACTCTCTGGTTGGTTGTGAGAGAATCAGCGCCGAGGAGTTGGCCTCCAGAGCTGAGGAATTGCGAAGTGAAGTTCAGGTTTGTTAATGTTTATTTTATTTATTTGCTTCTAAAGAATTTTTATTGGCTATCGAGAAAGGAGAGATTCATGAATTAAAGATTTTAATATTTTATATGTATTTCCAATGTTAACAACGGTTTAATTTATTTTTAGGCATTGGACGAGCTTGCGAGGGCCAAAGAGATGGAGTGGAATGAGATATTGAGTATGAGGAAACTAAAAGAAGAGGCATACCTGAGAGTGGAACGACGAAGACAAGTAATGGGCTTCCTTGAGAGCAATAATGGTCAAATGTCAGACAGTCTACCACCAGCCAGCCTCTCGCTTCTTCCCGAATGGGAACAATCACACAGAGACGTTAGTCAGGAGCGTCGAGGTGTCCCAGAGTCTCCAAGTGGACCTGAAGCCATTCTCGAAGACAGATTAACGTCTAGATCACGTCTAGATCCTTGTCGCGAGGATTCCCAGACGGCAGACGACGACGTGTCGAAAAGGGACGAGGAAGGCACGAATGTCCGCCAAAAATCCCAGAGGACTAGGTCTGGAACGTCTGCGAAGCATGTTAGTGAGGGTGGAAGGAATCAGAGACGTTCGGTGGAGCAGAATTTGGAGAATAGACATATTGGGGAGGGTCGACAGGGCCCAATAGTCGATGTCAGGTCGATAATTGCTGACTACAGACTGCGACATCCTGAGACAGTGCCTCGACGAGGTCGTAGAATGAGGAATTCCGTGAATGTCGGCCTTGGGGCTGGTGGTGCTATGGTGGAGGCAAGCCATGGAGACTCCCGAGCGTCGAGCACAGACTCCTGCAAGAGTAATACTAATCCTAATGATGCCATGAGCTTCAAAGATGTCCTCGTGCAATTTGCCAAGCTCAGTCAGCAGCAGGGCGAGCCTGTTAAGACGCCCCAGAATTATCCTGACGTGACACTTCACCCTGTCGCACCTTCCCCAGTGCCCATGAACTCGACGAGTCAGCCAACGGGTTCGTTGTTACATGGAATATTGACCAAGAGCCAGTCGCCACGACCTACGACCTTTTCACCGACTCTTGCGCGACTTTTGACTGCACCTGAACGAGATAGAAGTACACCACCTTCTGGGACTGCTGGACAACAAACCACGCAATCCCAACACCTTCTCCAGGCCTACCAGGGAAGCAATCCTGTCTCCATTAGTGATCTTCTCTCTTCTTCCAAGGTAATAATAAATCAGTTTTATTTTTTTGTTGAAGACAAAATTGATTATAGTTCGAGAACTAAACGAGGTACGACAAAAACGTATAGAGACTTTTTTATAGAGAATTTAATATCCGACAAAAAAGGTCTCTTGAAATTTTATCGTATTTCTCATAATTTTTGAGATATTTGAAAAAATGTAAATTTACAAAATTTTCAATAAATTG
>JABSMT010002879.1:0-20956 GCA_018902335.1 Eumacrocentrus americanus | reverse complement strand
GATGCATTTTTATCGTATCTCGCATAGTTCCCGCGCTGTATCCAATTTTGTTTTCAACAAATTTTTCTTCTGAAAAAAATTGTGCATCCAGATTTTTCGAGATATCTCGCAAATTACATGAGATACGATAAAATTGTATATGATCTTTTTTATAGGAAATTGAATTCTCTACAAAAAAGGTCCCATGCAATTTCGCGCAATCTCTCATCGTTTCCGAGATATAATAAATTTTGTTAAAAATTTCAATAAAATTCACTTTTTTTATCGACATCTCCTTTTGTAATTACAATTCTACAATTGTAATTTTTCTTCTTTATCTACATTTTTGATAGAGGCATTTTTGATAGAAGAAATCACCACAACAAGGTGACGTTTTAGTCTGCGCCCAGATATTCCATTCTCGAGTCTTCGTTATTCAATAACCATATATGTACCATATACATATCCTATCCAAGATCGATATTCTGGCCTCGATTCTTGCGACTCGTGGCTTGCTATATCCCATACACGAGACTTCTTTTGCCGCCGAGATTTACAAGGAGCGACCCGCCTCTTTCTACCCTTGTACACCCCATCCCTTAGACCTTTTCGAGTCTTTTTTTTTTATCTTTTTCCCTTTGCCCCCGGGCGTTGTCCCTCGAGACGCGATCGACGCGACGGGAACGATTCAGGGGAATCACTTCGGGCTTGAGATTTATGCAGGTCGCGTCAACCCTGCACACCCTCGCAACGATCGATACATCTTACTCCCAGAGAGGGACCTCTCTCTGCAAAGAAGATCTCAATACGCGCTTTGTTTCAATTTTTATTTTTTCTACTATTTAATTGCCAATAGACTTACGAGCAATGATGACCAGAAATATAGGAACATGTTGTAAATAGTATCTACAGCTACAGTTGGGCCTTTGATCATGGCGAAAGATCGAGTCTCTTTAATTCTTTGTGAAGAGAAAGTTTAACTTAAAATATTGGAAAAGTCAATGGGAATAGTTAGAGAACAAAGCCCACACACACACAATGTCGTTTATATTCTTCTCGACAATTTGCATATTTATCCAAGGCATTTTGGGAAACCATGTTACTTGCAAGCACACGTGGATTAATTACAATATTCATGTGACTATGTAAACTATCTTGAATGGAGGCTGCCTGAGGAGAATGTGGAAATTGTGTCCTGGTTCGAATATTCCTTCACGAAATCCTGATGTTTGCATTTCAGTGATAAATTCCAAGCTTCAAGAAAACCCATATAAAACTTCTGGGATATATTATCTCCTATTTATCTTCTGAATTTCATATTGAACAAGAGACAAAAGATATATTATTTTCTTTTGTTCTCTGGTTTAATATTTTTCTTTTCAACAATTATACTAACAGAGCAGAACGAAGAATCTCAATGCAAAATAAGTCAATTCCATAAATATCACCGCGAGACTCTTCTTGATTACTCATCCACTATCCACTGACTCATCTCACGATGAAACGAGGTCGAGGAATTTTATATACCCACCCCGCGAGATAGCCGTCTAGCCTCAGCCATGATGTTCCAAACGTTCTTGTCCAACCTCTTTCTCTGTGAATGGTGATGAACACACAGAATAACACCAGACTGCCTTCTACTACACATAGACATATAGTATATAGGGGTGGTAGTAGCCGAGACGGCGCCAATTCCCTGAGTCTTTATGGGCCTGCTGCAAGAAATTAAAACCCTAAAAGAAAAAAAAATAATAATTTATTCCAGCTATAACATTACCTAGAGCTTTTAGAAGATTTGCATTAGATTCTTCCTTCTATTTTTTTTCTTCTCTATTGACTTTTGAATTCAGGTGAGGCACTTACACAAGTGTTCAGTGATTGATCAACCGTATAAGACGATCGGCATCTCTAGAGCATGGTCCAAAAGTTCTACAAAGCTTTGCCTCCTCTCTCACAAACACACAAAAGCTTTCCTTCTGCTGCCGGTGTGTTATCCTACCACAGGAATCTCTTCGTGGTGCTTTATTTTACGTCCGTTCTCTATTTTCACCTTCTTCAAAGTGGTTCCACTTGGATAGTCCGCACATCCTGCCGTTCTTGATGCTCAAACTCTGTATGTATAGGCAGCAGCAGCAGCAGCAATACCAGTGAGACGTAAGGCTATATTGCTTGCTTGGATCTACGAAATTTTAACAAGCGAAGAGGAAGAAATCCATTGGGACATAAAAATCATTCGCTACGTCTAGCTTTTCAGGATTTTCCGCTATACTGCAGTTCTCACTGCTTTTCGTATTCACTGCTGAGGTATAAAATTCCCCAAACTGTGTCTTGGTGCATGGACGTGATCCTGATGGTTCCAGTAGTAGCATATTCCGAAAAGTGGGTTAAGTGTTCTGTACACTTGGACATATAGAGCTCTTCGGGGACGATGGTCATCTCCTCTATAGATATATGTAAATATGGAAAATATGTATATAGAGATGCAAAACTGTCCAACAGAAATGTTACTCCAGTTTTCCAGCTTGAAATTATTCATAACGAAAATAGCAGATGGCCAACGAGTTGTTTTACCTCAATGTTACCCACCGCCTGGGAAATTGTAGCATCTCCCTAAGTATATGGTGTAGTAATACGCATTGATACGGGTTGAATCGATATTTCCAAGTCACGGACATTAAGAAATTACCACGCTGCGTTTTACAATGAAGGCGCCATGCAGACACAGTAGGAGGTTCCTCTTTCTGTTGCTATGAATATAGCAACGTGGGCGTATAATATTGTGGTATGCCAGACTAAAGTCTGCTCGTACCACTATACAACCACATGTATATTTATTCCAAGCTTGTGTGTGTGAATAACCACACACATGTCAGCTTAATTAAAAATCGCTGACCCACAGTCATTTTATTGCTTTATTAATTCGGATAATTTTCATCGTCACGTTAATATGCTCATTAATTCCTAGCTTCTATCTGATGAGATAAAATGGGAACGAAATAATTAACTTGGTCTAATGAATTCAGTAGTAAAGCGGTAAAAGAAAAAAACCTGAAGAATTATGAAAAATTTTAGACACTTTCATTTCTACAAATATCTCGAAAACTTTGAGAGATACGAGAAATTCTTATTGCACCTTTTTTGTAGGGAATTGAATTCTCTACAAAAAAGGTCCTTTGCATTTTTGTCGTATATTGCATAGTTTTCGAGATATAATCAATTTTGTCAAAGATTTTAATGTAAAAAATATATCGACTTATCTGCTTTTACCGCTTCACTACTGAATTAGCAATTAAGTATTAGTCTCACATGTTATTTAGATTAAAAAAAAAATTTTTTTTACAATATTTGTTTTATTTTATTGATGATTTTGACTAATAATGGTATTTTCGTTGTCAATAAAGGTCGAGGAAATCCGTGAAATGATCGACAATATTCAGACGAATGTCGAGGAGGTGAAGAAGAAGCACAGCGCCATCCTGTCGGCGCCCCAGACCGATGAGAGTGAGTCACATTAATTATTACTTAATTTAATTAATTTCTATATTTACATTTATAAGGTAATCAAATGAAAAAGAAAAAAAAACAGTCCCAACGTTCACTGAAACATTTATATACTATAATTGAAATGATATGTTTAAAAATATAAATATTTTATTATAGGACTTTGACGATAACTATATTAATAAATAGCCAAGAGGAAAATGAAATATATCGTCGAATTGTCATGTTCAGGAGTGTGTCATCTCTATAAACAACGTCGATGCAATTCTAACTACTTGATCGAGTCGACGAGATCTTCGGATCGTAGAGGAGCGGAAGCAGCAGAGGCGTCGATAATCGAGCTTGAATATTCTTGAGAGCGTCAAAACTCAATGGACGTCTTCGTGCTTCTGTAAGCTGCTGGAGACCCGGTTGGAACGAGAGGGTTCAGAGAGTAAAGCAAAAGGAGGATGAGAAAGAATGAGCGCCGATAATCGTCCTTGCTCCGGTTGCCATTGTGCCGCATTGGGTTGGGGTTTTGAAGGCAATGTGAACGAAGAAGAAGAAGGAGCAAGAGTGTCTATGTGTGTGCTTTCTACCTTTCTCTCGTTTCTCTCTTAACGCATGTCTCACGTACTTACCTTAGAGCCATTCGCATTTTTACTCGTCTTTCTTCGGTTTTATGCTCCTCGTGATAGTATTTTTCACGAATAGAATGGCGAAACGTTTTACCACGAATTTTACATCTCCTGAAGCTAGTCTAGAACCTGCTCACCCACCCAGAGTAATTAATTTTCTTCTAGCCCCCATATCGATTGCTTCTGTTCTATTTTTTCATCCTTTGTCTTCGGGTTCAACGTTGTTTTTTTTTTTGCCTTTGTAATTTATCGTTGTACCACCCGAACAGAACAAGCGATAATACCCGCGTCAATACTTCACTCTCTCTGATCGATTTTTTTGTTGTTCTTCGCTTTTTCTGTTCTTTTCTTTTTCACCTTCCTTATTTCGTTGATTCGTTGGCTGGATTGGAAACTTGCCTGACTCTACTCAAGCCCAATCCGACGAGCGTTCACGAACTGCAAGCTCAGTTTCCCGGAGAGTAGCACATGAGCCACTTAATGGAACAAGCGGACGCCGATTTCTCGTCGAACAAGCTAGAGTGAGGGCAGAGAAGTCCAGAGGAGGTAGTTGTGGGAGTGTGAGGCATTTCCTGCAACAGGTTGACACTGATGGATGGCAAGTTCAGACAGTGTCCACTCTACTCGTCAGGATTGTGCTGCTATTCCTGCAAATTACATTCTCACTCCATGCTGTCGCTTCTCTATTGTTACTATTCATTTATTGTTGTCTGTTGCTGAAGACATATGAGACAAGCATTGACTTTTTATCCGGATTTTGGAGAGATTTTCCTTGTCAAATACTTTTGAGTATGATAGTTTAATATTTTTAAGCATTTATGATGCATTTGGGATGCTAAGGAAGATTCTGGAGAAGTTTTTCAGGTGGAAAAACATTTATTTTAATATTTAACGAGGCTTGTGCACTGTGAAGAAAGCCACCAATTGTGGGTATGACTACACAAAACACGAGAAACGTCTTGGCATGAATGAATGCATGACGTCAACCTAGATCTTGATGTCTACGCCTTTCCATTCGCCGTCACTAAGACGTTATTGTGACGTGTCGTATCAGGATTCTCTTCAGAATCTTGCAATACCTATTAATATGTGCTCACATACTCATGACTGTTCATTAGAAAACATGAAGCAGACAGATGTGAGTCAATGATTGTACACAAATAGTGAGACATGTATGAATATATCTCTGGAGTAACACTTCTGTGATTGTTGTTGTTGTTGTCATACTGGTTTCAGAGATTACAAATGGTAAAGCCACTGTGACAGAGCGTTGAAATGTTGTGTGCTGTGCAACGTAACAAAGAGATAGACCATGGGGTGGTGGGTTTATCTCGGTAACAAGATTAGGAAACTACGAGTCGTACCCAATGTTACGTGTGTAAATATAGATGTCATGACGTTAATACGATTCGTATGTTTGCAGACAATGCCAGGTTGTTATGCAGTGTTAATTTTCATGATGAAATTATTACAATGTCTTGGCTAATGAAAAACATAAGTTTTAATTAAAATTTGTCGTGCGTGGGTTCTGTTTATTTAAGATTCTTTTGGATTAGATACTCCATGTAATAACTTTATTATTAATATTAGTTCTCGATCGATTCTGTTGAGCACGTTCTCTTCCTGCTGTAACCTTTGAAAATCATGTATGCTCTCGTATAATGCATCAGTTATTCTTCGTCTTTTTATCGTTCGCTCTTCTTTATTCTCGCATTCAGGTTGTGCATAAGCTATTGAAAATAGTGCGCCTGATGCTGCACGTTGAAGCGAGGTTTTCAGCGTATATGCTCTCTCAAGTCGCCACTTTGAAAATTTTACTGGGAAATTTCACTTGACACACATATTCAACGCATTACACACGGCTGAGGAATAATTCAAGGGCTTTTTGGTGGAGGGTGCACTAACGTTAGTTCCCATTTTACACTTGCATTCCAAAATGCTGGAGCGACAAAAATGCTTGCGGACTTTTTCCCAAAAATATAACGTTGTTTAACAATTTTGTTCGATTTATTTTTTCCATTTATCGCCCATTTCCTGGTTGTAGTACTGCAATGGATTTTATATTGGTATATACGTCCATGTAAATTGCCAGTTTGAAAAAAAAGCTTATTTTTCCCACGCACATGAAGGATCATATATGAGCGTGACTGGACTGTACAAGTGATAACTATCACGCGACAATCATCGATCGTTCGTAGCACTTGTAATTTATTTTTTATTCAAATTGCGTACTAACTTGATCGATGAATTTTTTTTATTCTTCCAATAGTCAATTTTGTTAAGCCATAAATTGATGTGTAATCTGTATTGATTGGTGCGCTTTATTAGCTAAAAAAAAAAAGCCAGTAAATGCGGAGGCTGTTTTTCCATGCTTCAAAATCTTCTCTTCCATCCTGCTCAGTTGTTTGAGTGGTGATGACCGGGGGCGGAAATTCTCTGATAAATCACCCCGATAATGTTATAATCTCATTTGCGATAACGGCCTGGTCAAAGACCCCAATCGGCTTCAGAGTCTCTGAGATGCTGGGCGACACGTGGAGAAAAAGTGGTCTCACAGGCTGAATAAAATATTGGCCAGAACGTTGTGTGCAAAACATTGTACACTCAATTACACCTTATTTTTTTTTGCTTCAATAATACAATTTTTCTTTGTAAATCTTTTCATGTGTGATGAAATATACCATAAAATTGGCCAGGAATCCACTTTTATTTTCTCTTTAACAACAAATCTTTACATTTAATGCTCATTATAAAATTTTTCTATTTTATGCTTTTCCTTTATATCTGCAGATTCAGCACAAATCCTCGTTGCTTCAAGTTCTGAACAAACTACCTACAAAGTTTTATTAAATAATTTCATGATCGATAGAGTAATATGGGTGGAGAAAGAAGGATTTAAGATGCCTGAGAGAGTAACGAAATAAGCGAGCATCCTTCAACTTTATTGCAACTGGAGGAGTAGAAGGAAGTGATGGAGAAAAAGGGGAAATGCGGAGGACACACGTGGAGAGACCGATTAAACGACTGTCAGCGATGGATGGAATACATATCACATTATATGCCTCGTTGAGTGCTGCATGTATCGAGTAGCTTGATATAATACTTAAGTCATCTCTGCACTTTATTCCTAACTTTTTTCCAACGTCATTACATTATCTTAGATATCAAAGTACAAGCCATGAGGAGAATTTCCTGAATAATCTATCTCAGAAACGATCAGAGAATTATGTAAAACTCTTTAATGATCTTTGAAACGACTGTGACACAACATCTAATCGTCAAAAGATTGCCTCCAGTAAGTCAATCGATTATTCTTGGCTCGTGTTAGTATTTTTCCCCCTATTATTTTCTCAACGATCTCGCTAGGGGTTGACGTCCACTCTCTGTGACTGTGTGTACCCTCTCTCGATGAATATAACACGCACATCCGGACTATAACATGCACAAATATCAAGCTTGTACGTGTGACAAGGTATGCTTGCTCTTGTTAGCCTCTCATTTAGGTAATTTCAGGCTTATAATATTGTTCTGATTCTGTATAGTCATGTTTTTGTGGTGAGTAACCACTTCGATAATTGAGTCTTTATCAGCAGTAGTCATTTGGATTTCTCAGTATCACCAACAAGATGTTTGAAACTAGGTAGGCAGGTCGTTATTTCTTGATCTATTTTTGTAGATGATGGTATATGATACCGATAAAGCCCAGCAATCTCGTCTTGAAGGTGTTCCAAATTTGTTATACTTCAATCTCTAACTTTATTTTATACCAACGAAATGGGATGTGGTAAAGAAGAAAAATGGATTTATTGAAGCAAAAGAAAGATGTTCAACTTTCTATATTGAGTGAATTGAAGGGTTCTCCTCTGTGCGAGTTGGATCAAATCAACGTGCTAACAAAAATTGTAGAAAAAAAAACCTATCTCTATTTTTCTCTGTGATAGGATACGTTATTCAGCTCTACCATCAAAGGGCTTTTCTTTTCTGGCCCTCAACGGGGCCATTTCGCTTGAAGACACCGTCAAAGATCTTTTTTTTCTGTAGGCTTTTCATCCCCAGGGGAGGAACTACATAGAATGGAGGAAAAGTTTCATTTAGAATATTGCTAAGTAAGAGATACGATATCTTCGTTTTTCTCAACAGCATCAGAAGTAAAAAAGAGCTAGGTATACCTATTTCATCTGTACCTATAGAGTTTTAACTCTTCACTCTTTTTTTTGCACCCCTCTGTCATTCAGTCTATTGAACGACCGGAAATTAATCGGCCCTCTCCAGGTTCGAGATTATTTTTCCAACTAACTCTCATCTCTCAACAATGTGCTGCCTTTATGATTTGTCTGTAAAAAAAAAATAGTATAAACTTTATTTTTAACGAAAAAGAAAAAAAAAGGAACGTCAGTCAAACATTTTATTTTACATTGCATGTGGAATTCAACATTACCATTCGTTTGCAGTTACGGGTGGTGGGCTGTGTTTGCTTGCTCGTGGGAGTCGAAAGGTACTTTCACCTTTGACATTTTGGTCGTCACATCCCAGGAACGTGATCTCTGAATCAGCAACCAAGCATTACTGCTTTTGCATATATGAATTGATGGACAAGGATTGTACGTGTTTCGTATATCATTCGATTTTCCTGGCAGGCATGTGATTGCGTCTGTCACCATTCACCGTGAACTGTTGGAAAGGTGGATGAATGGTGGAGAGGGTCACAAGGGTGTTCAGGAGGTGTGTATGCCCGGTAATCAAATTTTGTAATCAGAGCATTGAATATTCATTTTGTCGATGTCCATCTCGTTAAATCCTGTTATAATTGCGAAAAGGTCATGAGTCATTAGACCCTTTCAACGAATCATTGGATGATTCCGTTATTGATTCACGTTGCAATCGTTGCTCTATTGGTATTCGAGATGATTGCAAATATGGCGTCCCATTATCATCATACATACATTGATAGTCAAATCATCTTTGTTTACCTCTAGAGCACGTCCAACGCTGCTATCAATGGATTATAACAGTCATCATAATCAAAGTGCTGATGTTTGATATCACTCAGATATCTGCATATGGACATTAAAGCTTGGCACTATGCTGAATATTCAAATGTCTGACTCTAAGTCACAAATACACAGGGATTAGATACAATTCGTTTCGAGTAATGGTACCTATCCCTTCTGTTTGATATACTCTCATCCAACATTGTAGAATCCTGGCTGAGCTTGCTCTCAATCACCATCCAATTCATCCAGCAAATGCTGCTGTGCATTATCTTCGAGATTGAGATCCGCATGATACTCCAGATGCTTATATTGACTGACGTTTGGCAAATGCGCCGAGAAATAGAGATGATGGTGGTGGTGGTGCCTCGTAAGCTGCCAAGTTTGGTGAAAGAGTCATCGACCTATCTATCTCACTGTAAACTCTTCAATCAATCTGCCAAGTTATGCCAAATTTGAATCGTTTGATGTTTGCCAGTATTGTCTAACAGACTTCATTGATCCATTGCGTCAATCATTATCATGGTATACGGAGATAAGCATCAGGCATGTAACTTCAGTTCTATAGTTTGTCTGTGGAAGTTGATGGCCAGATCTAGGGCGAGCTATTAGAACACAATAGAAAACGAGTGTTCAGTATTGGACAACATCCCTTCAACCATTCTGCTTCGTTCAAATTTTTATCCTACATCTCTTTCTTTTCGTTTCATGTTGCTATTGATCGATCCACGCTGCTGCTAGTGCTGGTGCTGCTGCTGCAGTGTAGTTTTTCTCTTGCGACGTGACTCTCATGCAACTTCCCCAGAGAGTCTTGCCCAACTTCCCCAAGTGAAGTGAAGCGTCAAGTCACGCGATGGGAGACGCCCTGATTCATTGAATGCCCTGGCGCCTTACCACGTCTTCATCATCGTGTGGCTGATGGCATCGAAGGTCGTGAGGCTCTAATCCACTCACACCTGATCGACTCTCTCGCCGGTTCATTTAACGTTGATCACACCTCTCCCCACAGCTATAGGCCTTCTGATCGCAGACAACTCTAATAATGTCGTCGTTTGTGTCGCCCTTTGATCAGCTATGTCAACCTTATTGGGACGACGACCATTGCTTTGGATTGCCTGACACTAATCAACTGTTACTGATTCGACTTGATCAATGTCTTGTCGAGTTCTTTCAGTCATTGACAATGATTAATTGTTGTTATTCTGTGGTTCAGGTTTTTTACCTTTTTTTTCTTTGGTTGGAAGGGTAAATGATGGAATTGGGTGTGAAAAGGTGAATGGAGGTTGAGAGTAATGAAGATGAAAAACAGTGGAAGGCTAGCTCTTGGTGGACGATTTTCGGGTACTCCGGCAAGTTGTAAAATTCATTCTCCATGAGGTTTACGATGCGACGAAAAAAAAAACGAGGGTGGTGCGATGCTCCGAGATTTCGAGTTGGTGAACTGCAGTTTCGTAAAGCCCTTCGTACTTTAATGGTACAGCTGAGGTCATGTCTCGGGGAAACTTGAATGTCCTGGAAATCCTCTTTCCATCACCTACCCTAAGTTTATCACTTCTTCGTTGTCTTCAACTTCATCGATCTCTAACTCACTTCATCAGTGTAGTTACACTTCCTTGAATCCAATTGTTTGAGTTGAAGCTCAGTTCGTAATTTGTTCTGACTGCAGGTATTTTACTGGAAGCACAAAACAAATCTAAAAGCTCGAGCATTAACGATGTCGTGCACAGAAATAGGAAATCCAATTCAATTGCTTCGTTCTACTCTCAGTGATGCTGCGCTCATTTTTATCTATTTTTCTTCTTTTTCGGTCTTCTGTCTCTCGTTGCTCTACATCTCTATTTCTTTTTTCCGTATCGCATTTCCAGATCCAGTGCCGTGAATTCCCACGTTGCCAGCACAGGGTCCAGGGCTATATAGCAGGAGTTAGCGTGAAAAGTTGTTAAAAGCTATGGAACGAAACAAAAAATCCCTTTCTTTCTATACATAGAGTCTAATAAACCTGTACGTTTAATTTATCGACTTTTGCTCTTTCTCTCTATACGCTTTTGCCCTCATGTTGGCTTTTACGATTGCAGACCCTCGAATTGCCCACGCACAGACATGAGCAATGTGTATTCAACGCGTGTGCGTCCGCTAGAAACAGCGAGAGAGGTAAAATGCAAATGGATATACTGCAACGCATATAACATTTATGAACACATTTTTTCTATCCTTTTATGGATTTCATCAATTCTCACTTGATGCCCACCCACTTCCCAGCAGGAAATTGTTCCTCTGTAATTCCTTTTTTTATTTTTTTTTCGTTATTATACACCTAAACTCAAATCCATTTGAATGTCCAAGTAAAGTTTCAACTGAATATATTTTTTCCACCACAAGGATTTAATTGAAAACTTTTTTTCTGTGATGAATATCTATCTCATACAATCTATTCATCACATCACTCGCTTTATAAAGCACCTTTTCCACCCACCTATCTTGTCTCTCAATTATTTTTATTTTTCCCTCAATCTTTCTGCTACTACATCGAAGCAGAGTTTCAATTCGACATGATCGTTTTCCGCTATCTCGCAATTCTGCATGACTAGTTAAACCTATTGGTCAGCAGACCAACCAACAGCTATCAGAATCCCCGGATATATCTGTCAATCCCTTGTCCCTTGAACATGTGGCTTCAGCCTCCACCGTAATCCATTGTATACGGCAGTAAAGCGGTTGTGTATGCCTTCAACATTAGACTGTGCTCTATAGGTATAGAACGGAAGAGGAATTGTAGACAAGGAGTTGAAGGCAGTGTCGAGAGAGAGAGAGAGAGAGAGAGAGAGAGAGAGGTGCTTGGTTGTGGTGGGTGGAGGATCTTTCGCGACCTTGGATATCGCCCGGACCGAGCACTGGGTGACTGGCTGAATGGCCGATCTGCTATTGATCCCAGCCGCAACTACTGCCAGCACGGCTCCAAGCTCCCAACGCCAACTCCCACTATACAACCTCTATCTATATCTATATATCTATACCTTTTATACCCTCCCAAGCTCACTCACAGCTTCTGTCTTTCTTGAGTTCGCGCCAACCCAACCCTCACCCCTCTGCTTCCCTGCACGATCTTCTCCTCTGTTACCCCACTTCTCACCCTCTACAATAATCCACCACCACCCCGGACCAAGGTACCAGACCTACCTCGCGCTTCCGCGTGCTAGGAGCCTTGGGTCTGGTCGTTAAAGCCATCAGCCGCGGTTTCACGAGTCTCCCCTTTGAATTGAATCAACCACCCTCAATTGCTGATCAATGAAAAATTTCATTTTATTCTTTTTCATTACATGGTTTTTCTTTTCTTTTCTCATTTTCCTCCTGATGCTTGAGAGTAATCCAGCTTTTATGATTTTCCAGGGAATATGATGATGGTTTTATACCATGGATATTGCTACCACGCTGGTTGGTGAATGGATCATCAAAGCTGTGTGCACTTACCTGAAGTAGAGGTGTACTATGAGAGTGTGGCATCGAATTCACAAGGATTAACAGCGTACCACGCATCGTTTCTTGAGGCTGTTGCCAAGCTTCCTTATTATACCTTCACCCACGTTTCACGATCAATTACGCACTTGGTCTCAACGGTGTGTAGTTGAGAAACCAATGTCATCCCAAGTCTCAGAGTGAACTTGATGAGGGTTGAAGGTTTATTGGCCTCTACAACCACAAGAGATAAATATGTACAGTATATAACGTCTACTACAGGTGTATACACATCAGAGATGAAGCAAAAATAAGAAGATGGGCAATTTCTCTTTAGGATCATTTAGTTGGATGTCTTGAAAGGATCGAAACCCTTGAGGGCACGTGGGATGATAACACAAGAGACGCTTGTGATGATGTTAGTTCTTGGCATTCTTTGCACCCTCTTTTCCCGTTCTTATTTCTGGATGAGAATATAAAGACGAGTGAGAGAGTAGATATGGTGAATAGCGGAAGATATAACGTCTTTTATAGGACGAACACCATCACAGAGGAGATATAATAGTCCCAAAGCGAATCAGAGAGAGCGAGAGAGAGAGAGAGAGAGAGAGACAGAAAGAGTCTTGCGTGGGCTTGCAGATTGAAGACGTGTAGGTGGGAAGAACGAGAGACAACTAACCCACTATACTATACCGTCAACGCTTTTATTCGTCTCCCTTATTTTCCCTGTCTTTTTCCATTTCTCTCGACTCACTCTTTTCTTCGATACCACGACGTCTGACTTGCGTCATCTTTTTCTTTGCTTTCTCACACTCTCATGTACACACTTGTCGTTCTCTTCGTCACAGAGAGAGTAGGTGAGAGAGAGCGAACGTCCTCTTGGCAATCTTGTCGAGTAAGCATAAAAGATAATGCCTACTTCAGTGGAGATGAGAAGAGCGCTCGAAAAATAGGGGTTAGTCTCCTAAGTATCATAAAAAAAAACGAAGTATTTTGTTATACATATACTATCATCAATTATAATTGATTAAAAGCACGAGTGATTCATTAAACACTGAAAATAACAAGTGAATAATTAATTCCTAAGGTAGCTTTACTACTTCAAGTTGTAACTCTTGATACTTTAGTTTAATAATATATTAATTTTGGTTGATAAGATCTCGTCTTTCATCACAGTACTCATGCTCGAAGAGCATCGTTACAGCTTAACAGATTTTCATTTCTATGTTGGCTCGGAAATTAATCTCTGTTGAAGCTTTACTGCTTGGAAGCTCGCGGGCGTCTCGTTATTCATCCCTGGAAATTCAAAATTATTTCCATTTCTCTTATCCACTTTCTTCCTTGTGCTGTCGTATCAACTGTCAAGCTGGATATATATGTAGAAGTGAAGAAGGAAGAAACGAAGAACCACTCTCATTCGTCTTCGATGCGGACTTCTGATCCTGCCAGATTGAAATTCGCTGTGAGGATATATAGGAGGACGTGAGGCAGTCAGAGACGGTGAAAGAGAGCCAGGAATCTTAGGTGCTCGAGTGCGAAATTTATCGCAAAGAATCGAGTGTCACTGCATCAGCTCTCAGCAGCAGCATACGAGGGGAAAACTCCCTCGGATTTAGCGATTGATATGCAGGTGAAAGGGAGGATCTGTGTGGTGAGCTCTGACATGTTGAAGCTATTTCATTTCATAAAGAGATATAAAAAGAATTTCTGTTTTTATATAAATTATTCAATTCCATTATCTTTACAATAGAATTATTCTGTTAAATCAATTCGGCAAAATTTCGCATCTGTGTTTCAGCATTCTCTTCATAGCATACATACTATCATCGATCACACTCCAATGAATTCGAGTTATCCGAGGGAATTTCGCGTGCGTGCGATTTATCACGTGGAATCGGATGTCACCGACGTATAATTACAGTCTCTCATGGATTATAGGGGGATGAGGAGGAATGAACGTAAGCTAGGATTGGAACGGGCTGCCGTTGGTCGTGTCATACCAACCCGCGGCGTGTCTGTCTGTTCCAGGTCGAGTGGATCCATACACCGAAAGAGAGAGAACAAACCAAAGAGAGAAAGAGAGATAAATAGCTAGAGAAAGTTTGGGGAAGACAGAAGTCAGAAGGAGGATCTGTGGAGTAGGTTTGAAGAAGAAGAGGGAGGCAAACGAGTTAGCAAACTAAAGGAAAAGCTAATATGAGCTTACAGCTCTTCGAACTCTCACGTATACTTGGTCTATCCTCATTAGTCATAAGTTACCTCTCAATTGTCGGAACATATTTGTTTCTACTAATTATATCTCTGTCTGTTTATCAACCAATCAATTTTCTAATATTTAAATTTCCTTAATTTTCATATTTTTTAAAAATAACTCTATAACTAGTTACAATATAATCCCTTATCAAGACTAGAGGTTTCTTGTCTGAATATAAAAAAACGTAGCCTTTTCTTTGTGACTTGTAAATGATAGGGCTCTTTAAAGCCCCAATCGCCTGATAAATTGCTGGAACATCGACACGTGCGAGATTGTAGTCCGTGATTTCGTGTAATTTTGTCCCGACGAAGGGCATGACACTGGATAAGAGTACGAGAGAGAGATAGTTATAAGCGTCTTTGGAATGCGAGGGTGTTACAGACGGGGGCAAAGGCTGATTTAGGATGGATTAAGTGGGTCATACTGGTGAAGGGAATCGAGGGAGGCAAGAGAGCGAGAGAAGTGCGCTCGTCTATATAGAAAGTCGTGATCAGACTCCCCATGGATTTGCCAGGATAGCCTGGAGCGAACAAGGGAGATAGTAGAGAAGAAGCAGTCCCATTGGAACAAGCTATCTGAGAAGGAATTTTCTATAAACACTCACAATCCCTTGAGCCTCACGCCCAACACTATGGAGAATTCTCTTCGTTTAAATTTAATATTGTTAATGAAGCATTGAAGTATGTGAAACAGTTAATGAGTTTCCCGTTGGCAAGTAATGGAATTTACTAATTTATCTGGCGAAAATCAATTATAAACTCATCAACTAGTAGGTGACGGAAGTGGTAGAATCGATTCATTGCAATATAGTCCTCTCTACATATGACCATGACATTTCCATTTTGTCCTTGCATACAGACATTGCACTGGAGAGTCTGGACAGAAGCCATTTCCAAGTCTAGTTCACCAACGAAATTATCAACATTGAGGACAGGAAATGCCCAAAGCAAGTGGGCCTGAGGGCATATCGGTAATGCAATTCCAAGTTCTGGCTCATAGCCAGTTGTAATGATCAGAAGGAAAGTCCAGAACCAAAATGACAATGAGTAGATCGTGTTGAAAATGTAGTTCCTATGGTGGAATAATGTCCTAAAATAATATTACTCCTGGGCTCTTATCTGACTGTCTCACCCTGGCACGATGGCAACACTGGAGAACAACCCTAATAATACGTTGTCCAATTGCCTGGTAACGATAATATCTCGTGCGGTTATTGGAAACACGTGCTCTCGTGGCTTTCGTATAATAAAAGTAGAACTTTCCCTCTACTTTAGTGTCTGGATGTAGTATATACATTTTTTTTGTCCTCTCCACCTTGTACTCCACGGAACCTCTGGGGTGTATTTTTAGATCCATGGAGCCATTGGTTCTCTTTTTCAATCCTTACACTACTTCACATCATCTCTCCACAGCTGTTATATAATATTGAAGGACTCTACACAGCTTTTAGTTTCTCAATATTGCTAGCTAGGTAACTGTACTTTCAAAACATTAAGTTTCGTATTTTTTATTTCTAACTAAAATGAACATTCTCTTATCGTTGATGGTTTTTCTTTAATTGTATTTTTTCTTTATTTATTTTCAGTAACAAGGTTTCATTGAGAAGGCATCGAATTACTTTTTCAAGTGGCCATTGCTCAGCAGCAACATAAAACGTGAAACGATAAAACTCCAACGATTTCACAAGCCAAACATACCTGTATAGCTTTACTCTTGCGAACTGAATAGTTTCTGTCGTTCATGGTATGTGTCATTTCACCGAGATTGACGGCGTGCGAACGAGTGAACCCTATATATACACGTATATATATTTTTCTCTGTCCTTCACGTTCGTTGGCGTCCTGAACACGGCGAGCGATAAATCAAATCGTATTCGCGTGACACCAGCAGACATCAAAACACGATACACATACACGATGGTGTATGGATGCGTGTGCTTTCAAAACGGATGGCGAGGTGAATGAGTGAGCGAGAGCGCACAATATTCTGGAGCCAGGACGACAAATTCCAACATTGAAAATTGTCTGATGAATTTTCACGTGCCTCCAATAATCTCATTCGTTTATCTCGTCTCTTATACTGTCCCAGTGACATTGCATGATCTATAAAATTGTCCAGATTATTGGTATAGTTTTTCGGTTGATTGATCACCATCCTACCCACCAGCTGGCGTGACCCTTTTTGTCATCGTTGACGATATTAAACGTTAGAGAAGGTTCAATGAAACTTGGAGACATAACAATTTTTATCCCCATCAAAACTCAATCCTGAGACGTCAGCAAATTTTTTTCTACATCCAATATGAAACCTCTCTCTCTCTCTTTCCTCTTTCTCTGTCTTTCCGCTTATAGTTTCTGTCTCCATCCCTTGTCTTCCATCTCGTGACTTACAGTTCCAGAACGAGTTTTGCCTGCCACGTTGAAACGGCCAAGTTATCAAAGTACCTACTTTATGCCGAAGTTATCGTTTCTCTGGCGCGCGAAGCATCTAGAGTCGTGGATGAGGGGAGGACACAGACATTTATACTCTAACGAGAAGCATTTTGCCTGGTGCTATTTCCAACTCTTCCTCTCTTTCCTTATCCTGGCAGACACGATGTGCCAGAGAGGAAGAATAAGAAATGCAGTATGTCGCCTTGTCGTTGGAATGTTCATTGAGAGGATGGAAGTTGTGGTATAGATTGATGGGCACTTCGTGGAGGAAGATCTTTACACCCTATATAGCTGAGGACAGAAGACAGTATGTTGAAGGTTGTTGAAGGCAGAGGTGCATGACTTCTTCCAGTGCGGTGCACGTCCCCTCAAGTGAGCCGGCAAATAAGCTATTGAGACATGAAACGACCCTCTTGAATATAAAATCCTGTTACTTGAACTTACCCTGTTGACTCTTTACCATTTTTCTCAATTACGCTAATTGGCTTCACCCAGACACTTATTCAGCAAGCAGACAATTTTGTCATTGACTTTACTACTCTTCAGTGGAGGATATTCAAATGATTTGCATATAACCAACTTCATTCACTTGGACATGCAACTCATAGCAATGGGCATTTCGTATTAGCAATTCATCAAATACACTCAAAGTCTGCTGAAATGGAGATACCATTTGCAACAAAGTTAATCAATATAGTTGGGTGCGTGTATTCGAAGCTTGTAGAGCTTCTAGAGTTGAACTGGGGGACTGACTATATCATGTTTTTGCTCAGGTGAACTCATGACGGCAATGGCGACGTCGTCGAGGCCGTCCATGCAGCAAAAAACCACACGAACATTGACCTGACACACGTCATGTGTCTATAAGTCAAGTCGTTGAGCTGTTCCATACGACACTGGTATATAATTAGATAGTATATGTCGTATAAACTAAAGTTGAAGTCTTTGTACCCAGCAGCAGAGTTAAGCCCTTCAGTTTACCTTCAAGTCATAGCTAAGTGATTTTTAGAGCACTTTCGACTTCACGGAAGGTGCATTTTAACTACATTGAAGAATGTCAAACTTATCTTGTTGTCGTTCCTCTATCGTCAGCGGTGTAAATTGTTTTCGTTTCGTTGAAGCGGAAAATTTTCCTTTCGCAAAAGCCGAGTTCTACAAGTCTGATAAGACATTCTCATTCACCGCCATTTCTCAGCTCCTGACGTAGCTTCATCGATAGAATACAAATTGCTTTCTCTTCCGAGAGATTTCCCTCATTTATTTACAATGAAAATATCGATTGTCTCAGTGAAACAGTGAAGCAATTTTACTTCAGTTAATACAAAAGTATTTATTGAATCAAATTGATTGGAACAAATTTGGACAATGTAAAGTTGCTTATCATCCTTTATGAAATAAATCTTGCAAATGGGAGAAGGAAAATTCTAAAAATTCTGTGATTGCAAAAGCACGAGAGGAACGAAATAAAAACGAGAAAACAAGAAGAATAAGAAAAAGCTCCTGAGGATAACACGGAGAGTTTCATTACCGTACTGATTGGAACGTGGTCCTTTCTATCCTTTTCCAGCATCAGTGAGATAGGATCATGGGATACAAACTGAAACGAGAAAAGGCTATGTCCCAGTCGTATAGGAGCCTTAACTTGTCCACCGATAACGAGGGGATCCGTGCTCGATATTCTGAAACGAGAGAAAGAAACTTTTCCATGGGATTCTTTGACCAATCAAACCAGTCAAACGTATTATCCTGAAACTAAAGAGTATGATCAGTTTGAATGCCTTGAGAATTTCGATAAACCATATCATTGAGCCATAAACATTTGAAAGTAAAGCTTGCACTAGTTTTCATATTTATCAAGCCCTCAATTATCCATTAACGTCAATTAATGTTGAAATATGTATGTAAAGTTTACACAAACATGTTGAAAATTAATAGATGAATTCAGGCTGGAGTATATGTTTTTTATTTAATGGGGAACACATCAAGTTCTATAACAATCCAATACTTTTATCGGCCAGACCATTCCAGGTCATAAAACGGGAATCATCATGACTTCAATTTATCTCCCATCACCATTCTGGGCTTTTTTTCCCTTTTTATTCCCTAACGACATGGAGATAGTAAAAAATGGACGACAACATTTTTCCTTGTTATCACAAATTCATAGATTCATCAGTGGGTTTGCAATAGGTTTTCCGTAATTTCCAAGAGCATGAAAGTTCACAATCTATTTGCCGTGTTTGCTCGTGAAGCACTTTCCTTCTTTATTTTCATTTTTATGATGTCTCTATATCTACGCTCGTAAAACGAAAGAAACTATCTCCGGTAATATTGCAGAAATACTTATATGTATATTATGAATTTTCAACATAAACTCTAAAGATATATATAGATATCTTTAAAGCACATAACACGATTTTCATATATAGTAAAAAAAGTTTTGATAGAAGGAATAGTGATATTACTTTGGGTTTTATTATTCACGAACGGATTTACGTTTGCATTCACCGTCCTGACTAGAGACAATTGATTGACGATTAACAGTCAATTGGCTGATCAATTTTCGCCTTTGCATGTGTAGTCAGCGTCGATTGACTGAGACAACGTTCATCGTTTGAGACAATGTTGATGAATAGGACAACGTTCATCGACTGAGATAACAACCTCGATTCTATATCCGCAGCCTATGCAGTAAAAT
This sequence comes from Eumacrocentrus americanus, assembly GCA_018902335.1. Classification (NCBI taxonomy): domain Eukaryota; kingdom Metazoa; phylum Arthropoda; class Insecta; order Hymenoptera; family Braconidae; genus Eumacrocentrus; species Eumacrocentrus americanus. The sequence continues at coordinate 1,031 of JABSMT010002879.1, read as the reverse complement.
TGGTTTTTTCATTAAAAAATTCCTAAATGAATCAGAAAGAATTATTAAATAAAGTCACGTCACGACTGTAAAGTGAAAAATTTGCTTTTTGAAATATTCATTTAGTTAGATATTTGTATGTACTTTTGGTGTAATTAAAAGAAGCTGAAAGGATCATCAGCGTGAAAATATATATAAAATATTTGTGATAAGCAGCGAAAGAGGAAGACAAGAAAAGAGGAGAGATATCTAGTCAATTACGTTGGGTTTAATTATTTTTGGAATTTCAGTTAGAAGAAAAGGAAGGATTATCCACCAGGATGTGCTCGACCCGGTGCAGATATTAACCACAGCAATTGCTGATGCGATTAACGTTCAAGTGGAATTCTAAGACCGGCGATTCAAATTATGCGACGACGAGAGGAAGGGAGATCTGTATTATAGATAGGTCCACACAGAATACAGAGACAAGGCAGATAGAGTGTAATGGCTATTGCCATCATGCTCTCGTGGAAACTCTCTTCGGCCTTCGGGGTGCTCGACCGAATTACTTCGGGCTACGAATCCCCCAGGAGAGCTTCTATCATCCCTCTCTTAACCACGGATGTTCCACGCCAACCCCACGTGCATCGTCAATCTGGAATTTTCATTGTGGCTCGACATGAAGGCATTGGGTCAACTCGTGTCCCTATATAGATGCGCCACGTGTCTATCGGTGTCTGCATGCTCCAAGATCTTGGACCTCTAGCTCTGAAAAACATCACAGCTGCTGATAAAAAGCTGGAATGCAATTTTAACTTTCCTTTATATCAGTCACAATGTAAGGTATCACAATGATTCCTTGAGGTAGCCAACTGACTGACACAAAGTTCAACAGACAAGGGGAAATTTTCGTCTAGACTCCATGAATATTCATATCTAAGCCTTTGGGAAAGCTGCCGAGCCATGAGTTGTAGGAAGTGGTGAAAGTTCTACAAACACACCATTGCCATCTCGTCGACGTGATCGCTTTTCTCTTGGAGCCAGTACGCCAATTTTCCTGGGGGGGGGGG
>JABSMT010002878.1:0-10060 GCA_018902335.1 Eumacrocentrus americanus | reverse complement strand
CCGCGACAAAATATCCGCGGACAAAATATCCGCAGACAAAAATATCCGTAGACAAGATATCCACGACAAAATATCCTAAATATATTTCTTAGATATTGGTCAGCTATTGTCGGGCATGAGTATATTTCTTAGATATCGCTGAGTTATTGACGGGGAAAAGGAAGAAGGGCTTGATAAAAGGGGAGAGTCATGCATGAGCCATTATCTATCTCGAGTTGATATTGCACGGACGCTCATTTAGTGGCATCATGTAATCGTATGAAAGCTTTAAAATGCCTTTGAAATTCATAAAGTCACAAAAGGGCAAGCCTCTGCTGCTCCATCAGGGATATTTTTATTGCCAGAAAAGCATTAATAAGAAAGATATAACCTGGCATTGTGCGGAATATAGGAAATATTCGTGCGAGAAAATTATACACACTACCACAGCAACACGTATAGGTAAATTTAAGTCCATTCTTATCAGTTCAGTTATTGTTGGGCATTGTTTCTTATTTATTTGTTCGCGTTTAATAGGCGATATTGTTGGCATTGCACCTCTTCACGATCATGAAGCTGATGCTGCAGACATTGGAACCCGTGATGTCAAAGCTAAATTGAAACGACGTGCCAAGAGAACAGATGATGCACCAGGTACGGTCATTGGTTCAGCTGTAGCTCATCACCGGTTGCTGCCGCGCTGTCTACACGAGCCGCTCTCACTCGGACAGTTCAACGTGTACGATACAAGGATAATCCTCAACTGCCGAATTCGGAAACTCTGGCTGCTCTAATGATACCCGACAACTTCCAAAAAACTACGAAAGGTGATCAATTCCTACTGTACGATAGTGGAGACAGTCGTGATCGATTTTTGAAATATTCGACGCAAAAAATTTGCAATTTCTATCAGAATGCGATCAGTGGCTTAGTGACGGCACATGTCGTTCAGCTCCTGGAATTTTTACACAATTATACACAATCCATGGGTATCGTCAAAGTAAATCAGTGCCTCTGGTTTATGCATTACTGCCGAACAAATCAAAGAAAATTTATCGACTGTTCCTGCAACGCTTGACGAATTTGATACCTCCATGTGTCCCGCGAAGACTCATGATCGACTTTGAATCAAGCTTTCTGTTGGCATTTAATGAGCGTCACCCTGATACAGAGGTTGCCGGCTGCTCCTTTCATTTCGGGCAATGTATTTGGCGTCACGTACAAGAGTACGCTATGCAAATTCAATATAACATCGACGCTGAATTTGCTCTCAACGTCAGAATGTTGATGGCACTGGCATTTATACCAATCGATGACGTCACTGCCGCGTCCGATGAATTGGTTTCTTCACAATACTACGATGCACATGAGGATGATTTACGGCGTCTTATTGATTACTTCGAATCTACATGGATCGGGCGATTGTCTCGTAGCAGTAAACGTCGAAGCAAACCGACATTTCCCATTGCCATGTAGAATGCACACAACGCTGTTGTTAACGATGACATCAGAAGCAACAACGCCATGGAGGGATGGCATCACGGGTTCAACGGCAAAGTTCGTGTTAATCATGCAGTTATGGGTCGCTTTCTCAATGTTCTAAAATTAGAGCAGAGCATTAAGGAGGTTACTTTGACGCAGATGCGAACAGGTATGAACGTCGCTAACCTCCGACGTAAAAATTATCGAGATCGTGATGCCCGATTGAAGGGTGTTGTTTTGGGTTACGATGCCACGAAGAAAGTGTCATATTTGCGAGATATCGCTCATAATTTATCTCTTTCCGGAAGAAGGTGAGTTTCAATGTTACTTATGTCTTGATACGATGTGTACTACTATGATTTATACTGCTTTTCATATGCTGTGTACTGCTAGGGTAGATGAACCAGTGAGTGAACACTCACCAGTGAATGAACAATTTATGTATTTTAATCAACAGCAAAGACATTATTTAATTATTAGAAATAAATTTTTTTCTATAAATAAGTAAAAACTTTCTAAATAGCCCTGACGTCGATATTATTGGGCTAGGTGGGATTTTTGCGAAGTTACAAATTTTTTTTCTCTTGTGGTACACATCATGGTGAGTGGTGGCCAGAATATAGTAAGAAACCGGCTGAGCGGGAGCCATCAATTTTATTACAAAATACTGTGAATAATTGTTTATAAAGGTATGTAATACATTTTTTGATTTTATATATTATTGAGCTTCAATTATAAAAATAAAGTTTTGGTTAAAAATGCGATATTAATGTAATTTATAGTCGTTTATTCACTGGTCGAACTTTCTAACCTATTTCCACTGAATGAACATTTGCTGGCAACGTGTTTTGCTCACGACACTTGCCTCGCTTATTCACTCATATTCACTCGTATGCAATATTAAAATGTAAAATTAGAGAAGTTTGATTAATTTTGTCTCCTTAACTAATAAAAGTAGAACATATTTTTTCAAGTAATGATAACCTCCAAAACGTAAAACTATTTTTAAGTTTGTCATTCAAACACTTCTCTACTAATCAAGATTGTATTTTTATTGCAGATGGAATTGAAATCAATGATTTAACTACAGTGAAGAGGATATGCAAAATGCATTGAAGGTTATTAGAAATGGTACGACACTGTCTCGTGCATGAGAGACTTACCGAATTCCAAAATCAACTTTACACAACAAGTTAAGTGGGAAAGTTCCTGAAACTCGAAAAATGGACCCAAATTCGGTCCTTACAATGGAGAAAGAAAATCGTTTGGAATAATGGATACTAGATAAAGCAAAACTTGGATTTCCGATGCATCCTAAAGAAGTACAAGATGCTGTGCAGCGTGTATTGACAGAAGTTCCTTACATATCAATTAATAAGTGAAGAAGTGCAACTATAAAAGTAGTATTTATGTGATATGTTAAATTTATAATGTTTCTCATTATTTTTGTTAGTAATTTCATTTTTAATATGAATTAATCTTTGCATAATACAAAAATAAAAGATTTCTATTATTCGTTCTAGTAATTTTCTTCTGAAGAATACATAATAATTTTTTATGTATTCTGCATACATTGTTCTATAAGAACTAATTATCTCCAAAAGTATTTTTCAAATAGTTCTATTATATACCTCGAGTTTAATGGAAAGGAAGCTTAACCGTTCATTCACTGGTTATTCTACCCATACGATTTGGATTCTCAATAAACTGGTACATTACAAATATATTTACTATAAATAATTTTGTCAGTATCTGCAGATTTTCTGTCATGGATATATTATCGCGGATATTTTGTCCGCGGATATTTTGTCTGCGGATATTATTGTCTGCGGATATTTTGTCCGGGATATTTCGTCGCGGATATTTTGTCATCGGCAATTCGGTCGTGACACCGAACATTCAGCCTACAGCGCTCCATCACTGAATCGGCCAAGTAATAGCGGTGCGAAAAAGGGAGCTTTGAGTTCACTCAGGAAGTTTGGAAAAGGAACAGCACCGAGAGGAGAAACTCAATAGTCAACAGCCTACTTTGGTTAATGACAGTCAATAGAGTATCCAAAATAAGGTAATTATGAGGAGACGATTTTACATTTAAATTAAATATTGCACTATGACGATTAAGAAATTCTCGCAGGATAAGAAAACCGCGTGCCTTACAAGTTTCATGTGCCGAGAGCAGTCGACACTATCACTCAGTAAACCTTCCACTTATATGCCTCGAAAGTAAATTCAGGGCCACGTGAACTTGAGAATCAAATTCATCTTGACAGGACGATAGCCTCGCAGCTCAAAACTCTGTGTGTCTCACATCGACGACGATTATTCTTACATTCCGAAAAAGAGAATAATGTGTCAGTAGCTGCAACAATACCCGTATCTGCAAACATAATCTCCACACCCTTTAGAAAGGGAGAAAGAGAGAGAGAGAGAGAGAGAGAGAGAGAGTAAAAATGTATTTGATCCTGGGGCATACTAGGGGCATACAGCCCCCTAAGAACCATAGACATGTTCATTAGTATGATACAGGCATCATCAATATGATATTAGCAATACAACATTGGTAAAACTAAAAGAAATCCAACTAATTAAACTTTGCCTAGACTGTTCTTTACTTTCCATATCGAAAAAATATAAATAATTATTTGAAAGAGGAATTGAAGAATAAAAATTCAGAATTGAAGCATCGCAATTAGACAAAAATTTATTTTGTTAAGTACATAAAAAGATTAACAAATATTCTTTTTTTTTGCTATAACAAAAAACAGTGAGGCATATCGTAACGTTCATTATTAATCCCTTATTATTATTATCATCTGCAAGCATAATAAAAAACATGGTTATTTTCATTACATAATCTGTCACTGTAATAAATAATTTTTCTTTTAAAAATTTCAGTGTTATTACACGTAAGCTATTTTTGATACATCAAAATTTGTTACTCAATATAATATATCAACGAAAAAAGAAATTTCTAATTTAGTTTTGTCCATCAACATTCTACTTTTGTACCTTAAAATTGTCTTTAGTGCTGAAAACCTGACATTTATCTACAGTCCATCATTAATTTAAAATTTCTTTTACAATTTTTCATTAATAAATCACATCGTCTGATGTCAACACTAATCGAAACGTTCCATAATACACCCTATAGATCAAATCAAGATATAATCATTATATATCTACATTATTACTTGTGCGACATAATAATTCACGTTTATATTTTTAATTGCACAAAGTTATTCATTTACAAACATGATTCGTTCTTAATGACATTGCATCCTAGTGTTTTGTACCTCGACAACAATTATAGCTGAATAACATATATTATCCTGTGTGTCTCTGTGAAAACTATTAATCTTCACCTCCAACGGGAGGTTCAAATAAGACCATTGAAACTCATCGCATTGCAGTCGATCTAATCTCTTGTAGAGAACTCGACGTTTCCAATCGCTTCACGACCTCCCAACGACAGTTGTTTCATGATAATTCACCAATAGGAGCATTTTGCACCCACAAATCATGAATAAACGTGTACAAATCATCGCTCACTGCAACCTAGAAGCGAAAAAAAAAAATCAATTTTAAATTGGAAAAAAAAAAGTTATTTTCACCTAATAATCATACCTTGTATGGAGTGGGATTCAAGCTTCGTTTGTGGTCTGTTCTGAGACTTTTGAGAGACTCACTGACTCTTTCTCGAGTATCCTGAAGAGTAGTCACAGGCTGAGCGATTTTTCCGTCCTTCCAGTAAACCTAAATCATCAAATAACCAATTAAAATCAATTCCCAATCCTCAAAACCCAAAGGAAAAAATTATTTTTCACCCTGTGCAACGTCTCGACCCTCGTAGGAATGACATAGGCTCTCTTAGACTCTTGGAAAGGATGTCTGCAGAGAACTCTCTTGCCTACTTCAGGCACAGGCTCACTGGATCTCTGCAGAAGATCAACTAAAGCATACCCATCAGCTCCATATAGTCTGTAGGCATTCTTCCGTCCAGGAATTGTGACCTTGTCGACCTCCTGACTGAGCTTTATCCTCGGCTGATCGTTAATCTCCACCATTTTGTATACACAACCTAAAGCAGGCTGTCTCTGACATGTCACCAGATGTGTTCCCACTCCAAAACAGTCGATTTGATGATCCTGCTCGTTCAGACTCATGATAGTCTCCTCATTGATGTCATTAGAGGCAACTATCATCAATTTCCCAAACCAAGGCACGTTAAATTTCTCGCCCAGCAGCTGGAACATCTTTCTGGCTGCTTGGCTCAAGTATGCCAGGTCGCCACTGTCAATTCTAATGCCAACTGCTCGATAGCTCAGGTCAGACAGGGCCAATGCTACCGCACAGAAGTTCAATAGTCCACTCCTGTGAATTATACACAAAAAAAAACCGATTTGACATTGATTAGCAGTGACTGGTGGTCAAGCCCGTGTGTTCCAATGCTGGATGAATAATGATATAGCTCTACATATGTCGATAAATAAATTCCTCGTTGATAACTTTATTATTTTATCAAGCACAATCTCACTCTCAGGAAGGCGTTTCTGTACGTTTTTGAGTTCTTGAGACACGAATAGCTCGATATGATGATTGTTCGTTTGATTTTTCGTTTGACTAAGGCTGAATTGGGAAAGGCACAATATAAGGTAGAATAGTTGTACTGAGAAATTTTGAAACATGAAGATAGAAGTCAGATGTCTTCTGTTCTTGAGGCATTCCAGTGAGTATTAATAATGATGGATGCGTGAAGAATAAACGAGATATTTAAAACCATGTAAAAAAATAAATTAATAAAAAGAACGATTGATTGAAACCCTGCATCAAGCAAAACAACGGACAATTAAGTAAAGGAAAACAGACAGAACACGAAATCATACCTCATACAGAGCTCGCCCAATTCGCCTGGTCTTAAATAGTCATTGTTGTGAGAAGATGGCGTTCTCGTGAGGCTCTTTTTGCGAGGCCAATCTTGTTGCTTGACGTGATAGCCATTCTTGTGTGCCTCAGACTTAATTGATTCGGTTTTCACGGTTTTCCCACCGGTGGAACTTACCGGTCGATCGTATTTCCTGTCTTTGTATTTAATGGTTGTGTTGCGCATACGTGTCTGCTGGTCGAACGATGATTTTATGCTAGGAAAATACTAATTGTTAGACAGAAAACAGCAAAATTGTGCTTAGCAGCTCATCGTAGACTCTTCAAGTCATTTATTTCCTTGTTCATCAATTTATTATCTTGGATTTCTCGGCATTGGCATCGTATTGGGTACGATTTCTTCACGACAATTCAGCTTCTAGTGTTCGGAAAACATTTTTCAAAGAATAAGAAGAAGAAAAGAACCGCAGCCTCAATAAGATATCCAACAGTCGTCGCGTGTCACAGAAAATTCAAATAGAATGTTAATTTATTTTTTCCTTTCATTTCGCCTCGCGCCCTTGTCGAGTCAAAGTATCTAGTGCCATGCATAGAGATAAAGCAAGAGAGCACATAACAGCAATAAATCGTTTTTAACAGTTGATTTACATTGATGGAGACAATATAAAGGCAAAAGAGAGGGTTTCTTCTTTGGGTTTGTTTTCTAGAAAGTATATTGGCATGATGTAGGATCGTTTGAAATTTACCTCTTGACGTCGTAAGTGTCGACGAGTGCTATGAATCCATCAGGAAAGGCAATAGCAAAGCTTACGAGTGCTGCTAACTCGCTATCAGATGCCTCCATTACTCGTGCACCCAGAGCTATCGCAATACCGTCTCGATAATCGTAGGCAAGCTTCAGCAGATCGAATTTCTCACCTGTTTCCTTGTGTGTCAGAGTCTTCCAAGGGAGAAGAAATGAATTATTGTTTATGGTCGTTAGTAAAATTCATTATGTACCTACTTTTAGTTTTAATTCGTCGATTCCTGCGAAGGAACTGATGTAGGCGTGGGCGTGAGTTCCTCTTACAGGGATGCCAAAAAGTTTGCCAGCAAGGACGTTACTCGTTCCATCAAATCCACCTAATAAATACAATTTTATCATCAGTTTTATTGATGAAATTATGCAATAAACTCATTTCGTTAATATTGAAGCATAAGTAGGGCAAGAAATGGAAACTTTTCATTGACTTTTTCCTTAATGACTAAAAGTTCTCAAGGTTGCATCACCAGAAAAACTAATCGATTCATGTTTGGATAATTAACACGAGAGTTTCATGAGAAAATTTTGACGCAAAAGGGAATGAATCGAATGCTTGGCACACTGACTGGCACGGTTTATCGACTTAATCCAAGCCTGATGATTCTTCTGGTCGTCATGGAGAAGTTGCAGTCTTCTATCATTCTATGTATAACAATTTTCAAAGCTATAAGCTATAATCTATCGAACTAAAACTTTCTTCAGCCTTTTATTGAGTTATCACCTTCACTGTCCCAGTAAAAATTTTATGTATTCACCTATGTAGGAGTACTTGGAGGCACTGAGGCCACCATCAGGACCTTGAGCTCGTCTCAGGCCAAACTCGAGCAGAGAAACATTAGTGCCTGCGACCATACGAAATCGTGCTGCATTTGTGGCCATTAAGCTTGCATAATTGATCAGAGTCAAGAGAGTCGTCTCCAGCAACTGAACCATGATCAGAGGACCCTCCACCCTTAGCAATGGAACCCTATCAAGTCAATTAAAACCCATTAAATCCCTCAATTAATGTCTGACAACGATTTTAAAGTATTTTTGGGACATTTATTTACCTTGGGAACACAACAGAGCCTTCTTCAATGGCGTAAATTGTTACGTCCTTTGGTGTTAGGCTTCGAAGGTACTCGAAGAACTCTGGTTCAACTGACTCTGGTAGTGTTGTCTTCAAATACTCGATGTCTAGAGCAAAAAAAAGCATTTTACTCTTTACTGAAGTGATGTACGATTCTAATATTGATGTGTGAGTATTGAAATTTTACCACTATCAGAGTACTGAAACTTCTCCATGAACTTGAGGCACTCGCCCAGTCCAGCAAAAATGGTAAATTCTCCCCTGAAGGGATTTTTCCTGAAGAAAAGATCGAATGTAGCATAGTCATTCATCTTTCCACACTTCCAGTAAGCATAAGCCATAGTGATTTGATACAAATCTGCAACGAAACACCATCATTTTCATAAGATAACCTTGAGCATAGCAAAAAAAAAAAAGGAATTTTTCGCTTTTCTGAACTCCTTCGTCCATCATTTAACGTCTATCAAATCACACGCATGCAATGGATGTGATGTAATTAGACGAATGACGCTGTTATTTCCTGCAATCATCATTATTATCATCACGCAGAGGTCGTTGAAGCAGACTCAAAACAAATGTTTTCCTTAGAAGAAAAAAACAAAAAAAAAAAAAAACAAACAAACAAATAGTTCTTTTTATTTGCGCACATCAATTGCAATGTTGTAGTACTGCGTATTAGCAGTTGATTTTTTTGAGGTTAGGCACGATAATAAACACGCGGAAAAGTAACAACAATCATTCATACCCGTGAGCAGGGGCTGTACAACGCCATTTTGTTGCGTACATCGTGACAGTCTTTCGCCGTCGTGCAACATTTATAACAAACGGAAATTCAAAATTCTCGAGAATTCGCGCGCTACAATGGCTGCTGTCTCGTATGACTCTCTCGACTGTCACGGCAAAACTAACGTGCTCTGAACGTTGATCACGCGGTTATATGGCAATGTATGTGTTCCCTCTCTCCTTTAGTCACCAATACAGCTCTTGGTACGTGCATAATACACGATTTTACACACAAATACTAGGAAATAATGTACGGCCTACCACACGACACAATCGATAGGAACTGTACTTATTTGAAGGACGTTCAAGACCGCGTTGAAGTACGTTGAAGATGAAAGTCTTTCGACAACTGATTATGTATCAGGCCACACGCGACATAAAGCGACTTTAGGTTAGTGTGAATACGTCGATAGACCTCGGATAATAATATATAAGCTATTATATAGACTTTGTTAGGCTAAGTGTTCAGACATCAAAAATTCATTTTTAAATTGGTTGAGACAAAGCAATTAACTATTTAGATGTCAATTTTCTTTCTTTTATTTAACGTGTGAAATTATCGTTCTAGAATTTTTTCACACGTTAGAAAGTTAATAATGCTTGGTACAGTGATAAGCACGAAAGAGTTTGATTGCTTTTTTTTAATTGACAGAATAATGAGATAGGACGAGGAATCTTGATAAGGAAAGAGCGTATATAATAGGCTATGAAGGTCATTTTGAAACGTCTATAAATGATAAGAGAATTCGATAATAATTTATTATAATTAGTTGGATATCGTGTGAAAGAGTGGAGAGGATTGACATTATGGTTGTCATCAAAAATTTAGAGATAAATTTATATGAATACGTATCTTATTACCTAATGGATCATCTTTATCCCAACTTCTGACATATTAATGAGGTGAAACATTCGATAAAACACTGCATTCATCACGCTTATTTATAGCTATAGGTGTAAATATCTCTTTTTACTTTTCTTCACTTTAGTGAAAAAGAAAAGTATTGTATTAGGCCGAAAAGTGACTTTCTCCAATTTTGATCCAATTTGACTTTCGAGTCGTC
>JABSMT010002867.1:0-10066 GCA_018902335.1 Eumacrocentrus americanus | reverse complement strand
AATAACTAAATTAGTTATAACACGGGAACAGTGCGAGATACGATAAAAATGCAAAGGACCTTTTTTGTAGGGAATTAAATTTCCTACAAAAAAGTTTTAATAAAATTTTATCGTATCTTTCATAGTTATCGAGATATTTGAGAAAATGGAAATTTCGAAAATTCTCGAGAAATTGTCGACTTATCTCGTCTTACCGCTTAACGACAAATATAATGATGAGTTATTAAAACGTAAATTTGTTTTGTTAAGAAAATAAAATATTTATGTATAGTAATGATAATAAAAATGAATTTCCAAAAATATATCAAGCATAATATGTAAATAATTTTCAGGAAAATTTATCGAGATCAGAATTTTCTTAATGAAATTCACTGCTCGTTCATCGTACAACGTCTTAAAGAGGGGTGTAAGTCAATCGTCTCGTCAATTTTAAGGGGATGGGCAAGGGCGATAGCAAGAGCCGAGTAGTATGACGAACATCACCCTGTGTCGTCGTCAAGAACCCTCCGGCCACCCGGCATTTTTTTTTCCTCATCGTAACACATCCGGCCGAGAAACTTGACGAAGCATGCGGTATAGGCACTTCTTCTCGTCCCGCAAAGGGGTATTTCATACCTACTAAAGTGATAACAGCCACCAATATATGTATATACCCAAGTCGTTGTTCGTAACGCAACTCGTTTCCTCCCTTATAGGGTTATATCTTCCTGAAAATTCTTGCTTGCCGCAGGATTTGACGTGAAAATGAGGAAATTGCTGTGAAATTGCCCGAAAATTGACGGTAAACCCCTTGCGAACATCTCCCCCTGCCTATACGCGTCAAGCGTAATTGGATGAATTGGCGAGAAGCGAAATTTAGTGTAAAGGAGGATTTATCGAGGGTACGCGATATATATCGGAAAAGGTCGAGAGGGACAAATCGAAAATAGAAATTCGACGAAGAAAATTAGTCTTCATGATTTTTTTTTTCTAACAGCAGAAATAAAATTCAAATATTTTTATTCGTTTATAATTTAGTAGTGAAAGCGACAAAAGGAGATAAGTTGAGGTAACCTTTTCATTAAAATCATTCACAAAATTGATTGTATCTCGACAATTATGTAAAATACGCAAAAAATACAAAAGACCTTTTTTGTAGAGAATTAAATTACCTACAAAAAAGGTTCAATAACATTTTATCGTATCTCCCAAAGTTTTCGAGATATTTGTAAAAAATGAGAGTCTAAAATTTTTCATAATTTTTGAGTTATCTCCTATTACCGCTTCACTATTGAATTAATCAATTATTACAATAGTACATATGGACAGTGAATCTTCTTTGAGGATTATTTTAAGGGGGGTGACGACGTGCAGGCATGCGTGACTGGAAACCGGAAGAGGTCGACTGGCCGGAAGCGGCCGAATCTTCAGGAGCTGACTACACTATAAGCAACGATGGAAAAAAAATATTGGAGGTCGCTCGCCACGAATCAAGATTGTTTCACCTGTGCCAGGGACTTTACTTCCGTTGAGGTGGCCTCGGTGATCGACCTCATACATATCATATACAGATAAAAGGCGATCATGTGTATTGTCGACACAGACTTTGAAGTGTATTTAAACTTTTGAGAGTCTACAGCTTTCGTATCGGCCCACACACGTCACTCATTTACATATCGAGCAGAACATTTTCGGCCATGATCACGCCATGTGCTTCTATACTAGCACTTCCTTCATATTATTTTATATTTATTCGTTCCAAATGTAAAAAAATAAATAAATAAAAATGTTCAAGTGAGAACAATCATCTCAGGACTGATGTAAAAGCAGAGTCACAACAAAGAGAAGTGTCTGAGCATTGCAAGAAGAACGAAGGAGGTCAGGGGAAAACGTTGAAACAGGTGGTGCGAACATAATGTGTCTATAACGGCGCAGTAGCGACGTCGACACCTCTTTGGGCGACGTTATATTACTCGTCTTACCCTGGACTGATGACGCCAGCAGAGACAAGGCGACGAGACAGGAGACAAAAAATGAAAAATTTCGAGTGTAAACTAAAGTCAGGCGTTGTTACGTTAGATAAATGTACATATATATATGTATATATTGTCGTTCACGTCGTCATAAACCACGTGACTTCACTGCACAAGACAAAGTGCAAGGAGCTACACGCGCCACTTGAAAGAGAAGTGCACAAGTATAGAGAAGTCAGGAAACAAAAAAAAAACAATAGGAGACCCACGATTATCCTAGGCCAGTGTTTTACTGAGATAAGTTTCATACGAGGGCGCACATCATTACCACAACGATAACGACTATTTTCAGGTAGTAAAAGAAACCATTAAAAGTGGCCATAGTCGCGTCCAAGTCCGTAGTACCACACCTTGCCAAGAATTTCTCCAACCGACTAAAAAGAATCATCTGCTGCTGCACTACTCCAGAGTCCAGGGCAATCCTCAGCGGATTTTCCCTCGAGATAACTGCTCCAATTGCCCTTGATCTCTATTCTCGTGCAGCAATAGTCCCGTAAATGAGTAACTAAGATATAGATCCTCCTCCAATTTGTTTCTCTATAGACTACTATTCTTTTCTTTTCTTTTCTTTTCTCTACAAAATTAACAATGATAGTTAACTATTTCTCAAATCTGCCACTAAACACCCATAGAGCAAGTGAATGTGAACATGGGATGGTGAAACGGTACCATGACCATTCCTACAAGCAATAAAAAATAAAAGAAATGCCTCTGCGTCCATCATCGACTTCCTGCTTGGCGATAGGTGCGGACGTTGCACCAGTATCGACCCATCAGGGAATATAATGGACACTAGAGTACTCCTCAAAGATAATACAGAGTTGATGCGAAGTTTGGATATGTCCGTAATAGTTTACACTGTACTGAAAATATATTTGCAAGCGAGTCAGAGATGATAGCATTGTCTTTACGTACATTACGTAAATGAGAGTAGCCCTCGGTTAACCATTGTATTCGGCGTGGCCTACTCTTTCCCCTTTTCCAACCTCAGCATGTACATAGACATTCATATATCTTCCTCAATGTGGTCCTGCCTCTCTGATCAGCCGGCCGTGAAGAGTCTTTGCCGTCGCGCTACGTTACTTCTACACGCCCCAACACAAGAGACAACGAGCAAAGAACCTATCGCATATACACATACCACGGTGGTTAAAACGCCTTATAAACCTACCCCTCGAAGTAGTCCTCCTATCCGCACCTTAAGAGCCACGCGTTTAACGAGACAAAGTTCCGATTGTTGACGTTCTCGACCTGCTAGCCCAGTTCCGGTGAACAAGCATGTAACGTACAATGCAAGAGTCGCACGTGGTTGTAGTTGTGCACTTTGTGCCGGATAGATCATGGTGATAACGACTTTACGCCGTGAGACACACATTTTTCATTATGCTGGTGTATAGACACACTCAGAGGAGGCAAAACGGAAATAGAAGTTAGGTCGAGAAGAGGGAACATCATGATCAAATCGAGAATTTCATTCTGTTGAATGGACGTCTCTGGACTCTTGGGACGTCGACGCTTGACGTCAATGCTGATGGATGTCTCTGCAATGTTTGCTGAAGGTCCTGCACACCGTTGGCATTTTATTCGCAGAGAGTCTATCCGCTTAACGTCCTTCTATTTTCAATCCCCAGGTCATGGAGCAGCACATTTTTATATAGATGATACAAAAATGAATATCTACATGGCAACAACACAACTGCAAGAGTTTAAATTGCCGATTGGAAGCGGAAGCTTAACAAATTGCCCAAGTATAAATCGATTGGGCTCAATTATTCATCGGAGCAGAACCAATTGCAGCTAAGAGCTCGTCTTTATAGTAGAACTACGTTCATTCGCTTGCTGCTGCTCCTATTCTTCTATAATACAGTTGTTCTTTTTTTGTATCAATGCTACAGCATATAGGCACTGAACAACGTGTGTTATCCTGCATTTCAGCCATATGCCAGCATTGGACATTATACGATGGTTACGGCTAGGTACTTTGTGGAGTCCAAACGCACCTGTCCTCGATCATGCTCTAACGCTCTAGACAGTCGTTTCCTTCGTGCAGTTGCTTGAAGGGCAACATTATTATCCATGGTTTAAAAGAAAAATAATTGTATAACGGCAAATAGATGCATAGCAATGTATATATGTATTATATATACCTATTTCAATATTTTATTTTTCAAGGAGACATGTAATACATCTCTCGTAGTGGTCTAATCTCCATAATAAGCTTATACGATCATTGAAATTTCCCTCAATCAGAGGCTAGGAATTTTCAAGCCGTAGTACACGATCCCGAGAGTCAACAGCGGACGCCTCAACTCGCTTCCCGTCTCGCTGTATCTTTTTTACGGCCTCCCAGTCAGCCACAGGTTTTCGACATTCTTTTTTCATCTCCCGGACCTCGCGTGAAACAGGTATTTGGGCCGAGTGGGCCAACTGGAGATCGGCACGACGCCGGCGACAATATAAGTATAGTCGTTGCAGGGCATAAATGTGTATTTTCTTCGATGGAAAAATTCAAGTTCAGTTCGCGTTACATCCTCAAAAATGTAGTAATTCTGTAGTGAACGCGGTAGGAGGATAAGTCGAGAGATAACTTTTTTTATTAAAATCTTTTATAAAATTTGATTATATCTCGAAATCTATGGGAGATACGACCAAAATGCAAATGACCTTTTTTGTAGAGAATTTAATTTCCTATGAAAAAGGTTTAATAAGATTTTATCGTATCTATCATAGTTCTCGAGATAATCAGAAAAATCCGAGTAGTAAAGCGGAAATAAGTTGAACTAACACTTTCATTGAAATCGTTTCACAAAATTCATTATATCTCGATAACTATGGGAGATACGATAAAAATACAAATGACCTTTTTTGTAGAGAATTTAATTGCCTACAAAAAAGGTTCAATAAGATTTTTTCATATCTCTCAAGGATTTCGAGATATTCGTAAAAAATGAAAGCGTTGAAATTTTTCATAATTTTGGAGGTTTTCTTCTTTTACCGTTTCACTATCGGTATGGTACAGAGCCGTCTTCCTAGAGAAGACCATAACGTTTAAAGGCATCTTTATCTTTCTAAGGCACCAATAGATCTCTTTGGATCCCCAGGGGCAATCAGGTGTCTTCGACTATCAAGGAAAAACCGTTATTGCCGCCAGGCGCGAATCATCTCGCAGACAAATATATAAAACAATCTCTTACGTCTTCAGTGGGTATATATATGTATATATATACTTACTTTTGACGCAGAGATCAGGATCTTCGTCTTCTCATTCATGGGTAAATCCAAGTGATGGTCACAAAAACCACAATCACAAACACGCGCAGCACAAAACTAGGTTAAACTTACACGACACCATGTTTGGTAACATTGTCTAGAGGGCGGTAAAAACATGAAAATTCGAGGGATTTTTGATAATAAATATTAGCAGTAGAACGTGTGCGTTTAGAAGAAGTAAACGCGCACGTACCGCGAGGCAAAAGTACTTCGAACAGCTTCGCGTGGTCGGCTGCCGTTACCCCCGTCCATCGAGACCCGTTTGGCGCGACGCTTTTCTCCCCTCCACAATTGTCCATTCCCCACCAATAACGTGGCGCCGGCTGCGCAGCAGCGCCGCGCCGGCGCAATTTGGTACTAGTTTTGAATTTGAATTGACGAACTTTCCCGCTTGAATTTAAATAAGTTTCTACTATTCGTTTTGTTGATAAAACTAAATACTATACACAAGTAATACGTTATGCTTATTATATATTGAGGAAAATAAATAAATAAATGAAAATTCAGTCGAATATTTCAGTAGTGAAGTTCGTAATGGGAGATAACTGAAAAATTATGAAAAATTGTAGACATTTGGATTTCTATAAATATCTCGGCAATTTTGAGAGTTACGACAAAATCTTATTAAACCTTTTTTGCAGAAAATTAAATTCTCTACAAAAAAGGTTCTCTCTATTTTTGTTGTATTTCCTATAGTTTTTGAGATATAAATCAATTTTGTGGAAAGATTTTGATGAAAGTGTTATTTCAACTTATTTCCGCTTGACTACTGATTTTTCGGATTATCTCGGAAATTTTGAGAGATACGGAAAAATCTTATTAAAGCTTTTTTGTAGGAAATTAAATTCTCTACAAAAAAGATTATTTCCATTTTTGTTGTATCTCGCGTAGTTTTCGAGATATAATCAATTTTGTGAAACGATTTTAATGAGAAAGTTCCTTCGTCTTATTTCCTTTTTCTGCTTCACTAGAGATTTATTGGCTTTATTTATTTATTTAAAGGCGAAAACTTGAAAATACTATGTGAAATAAGGGGTGAAAATGATTGTGGTATTTTAAAGACGTAAAATGTAAATGTTTTATTTAAATGTAAAAAATTCTTCGACTTTTATCAAACAATTTATTTTTCTTTACTGCCATTCTCTGCTCCTTCACCTTTTCGTAATTCGTATATCTATGGGAGTGAAAAAAAGTTGTTTATAGTTAAAGTATTTTGATACCAATTGAATTAACGTAGTTATAATAATTTTACCTGGATGTAGGCTTCAGTCAAGGTAATCATTTGTGGCAGGATTTGGGTGACGTGTAAATCTTGCAGTTCGTACCATTGTCCTGTGGTTCTATGTAAAATATGAACTCTGTACGTTCCTTGGCCAGGTTCACCGTCGTGAACAATATTAGCTACTAAATCGTAGGTAGTGTATGGGTGAGCTGCTTTCACTTCCGGTGTCAAAATGTCGCCAAAATCAACGTTCCTTGAGTGATTAAAATGAAGAATAGATTAAAATGAAGAATAGAATATCATGCTCTATAAATTTTGACCAATTAAAACTTACTTAACAGGAAAGTTGACAATCGTTGGATTTTTCTCGACGAAAAATGTATTTTTAGTAAAACGTTTTATGTAAAGAATGAGATATGGAGGCAGCTCAGTTATTTCGAATCTCTTCATGAAATTCTCTTTGTATGTTTTGTATTCTTTCTCAGTGACTGCATTGAATTTATTTAGAAGGGTATAGAGATTGACCTAAAACCGAAAACGCAGATTTTTTAAATACAATTATTAAGCACACAATTTTTTTACATTCTTATTACCTGTGGAATAATATTTTCTGTGAACTGATCTTTGAATAAAGGTGGCGGTGGTAGATCACAAGTCAAATACAGAAACGGACTCTCTGTGACAGTCTCGCCATACTCGACAGTATTCAATAGTTCACTTCGTTGACTCTCTTCAAGTTCAAGAGGTGGAATCTTTCTAGTATATATTCTCATATGTCCCAAAAATGTCTTGTAGATAATACTAGAATTACGCTTCTTACTGCCATTCAAGGCAAGATGAA
Source organism: Eumacrocentrus americanus (assembly GCA_018902335.1). NCBI lineage: Eukaryota > Metazoa > Arthropoda > Insecta > Hymenoptera > Braconidae > Eumacrocentrus > Eumacrocentrus americanus. Next base: position 2,721 of record JABSMT010002867.1, on the reverse strand, counting down.
GAGCATTGAGAAACCACGACAAAAAATCAACGGGATCGCCTGAAATTAATTTTTTTATACAATATCAATTTTATCAAGCGCTCCATATATAATAACTAACTATATAATTTTTAAATACCTTGCTCTGTGAACTGAAATCGTTTTTTACTCCACAAAACTACAGCCTGTAACATTTCATGAGGACTGACGTGGGCTTTAAAATTACGAGGATTCCATAATTTACGCATTAATTCTCCAAATCTCTGTACGAGTAGATAGGAAGAATCACCAGGTGGCCTTTTCACATGAGAGTAATTAAATTCTCTCAGGAAAAAGTCTCTCAATGGTGTTACATGAGACAGAGCCTGTTGAAATCATCTCAGTTGAATAATGTTCCTTAATAAATGTTTGCTATCTCAACATTTTAATTAATTAAAAAATCCGATGCTTTACCTGTAAAATAACGTTGCAATAATCATTGGCCTTAATGTTATTCATTCCTACAATGCCTGGTGAATACATAGAGCCATCAATAGCTCGGGACTGTTTATCGCTCTTGTCCAGCTGAGCGATTTGTTCTTTGCCAAAGGTTGGATTAAGCACATATTTAATATCGTCAAGAGAAGAATCTAAAACACAGTACAATTAGTAATTAATAACAAGCATAAAACCTATATATATATCCTGTTAATCCCAATTGCCATGGCACACATAGCCAGTACTAACCCACAATTAAATAATTATCTGGCAGACAATAAAATTTCAACGTATGCAGATTTAAAAAGACATGATGACTCTCAGCTACACTGTGAGTGTATGCATGAGTATTTGTGCCTCTCCCTTGGAAATATTTGCCACAAACGAGACAAGCGTATACGTTGATTCTGGACAGTGACACAGAGCACAATTTCTCAAAGTCAAAGTCTAAAAATTGTCGATTTATCGTGTCGAGATATGGACACAAACGAGGAGCATCTGATCTACTCCTTGTAGATCCACCATTACCTGAAATAAATATTATTTTTTATTATTAAAATCACGATGGTATAGACATTAAAATTAAAGGTTATGATCCTAACCTCAAAGTTTGTTTACCCGTTGGACAAGAAACAATGCAGGAATTATACAAGATAAACTAGGTTAATATTAATAATAAATTGTCAGTCTTACTTTCACTTTTATCTTCCGAATCACTGCTCTCTGCCCATTTTCTTTTTAGCGGATTCTTGGCATTGTTTGTAGCCATCGTGCAAAATCCAATTTATCTTTGCGCGCCACCATGTGGCGACTCTTTCGCCAATCTCCTTATACAATTTTTTGTGATCCATAACCCACACACAACGAGAGCCAACGAGAGCTAAAAGCCCACAGTTGACTCAAAAAATAATTATTGGGGATCAAAATTAGCATTCAGCAACGTGATCATAACCTCAAAGATCAGGAGATATCATTGTTGGTGGTGAAGAAGGATTACCATCAAATTTGTATAATCGTGATTTTGTAATTTTGAATCAGAATGCCTGGTTCTGGAGATTCGCCTGCCGGCTCGGCCCTGATGGCTAAACTTGGTCTTCAACCCATCTCCACATGCAGTTTGGCGAAATTTTATGTTCCTGCTTTTGGTGTTGCTGCTTATACGGGTTTGTCCGTGAATGTCATGAATCCAGGGCTCGTCATCAGGTAATTTTGATGCTTTTTTAAACATCTCAGACAATGTTTCCTTATTTTTTTATTATAACTTGCATCAGAGTGCATGAGAGTCACTTACGTAACCATGTGGTTTATATATCTCATTTGGAATGATAGGCTTTATTAAATATTTTATTTTGTATTGCAGGATTTTCCCCAAGACTGACATCACAAACTTCTTGCTGGGCAGTGCTCTAGTTGGCACTGGTTCGTATATCTACACTAGGGAACACTTGAAAGTGGCATCGAAAGGTGTTAGGATTGTGTACAGGTAAGTTCAACAACAAAGCTTTGTTCTTATTTAGTGTCTCGACAGTTATTTTGACTGATTTTGTTTGTCTTTTCAGTTTTGCAGGTGCACTACTCTTGAACTTTGGATCTGTTCTTGTGTGGGCAGTAGTCAGATCCATAATACCTCCTAATCCTGTTCTCTGTACCTTGGCTGGAGTTGGTACTGGCTTGGCAGCTATCAAAGTTGGTCAGAATTATCTTGAATTTGTTGATAACCAAATTCCCAAGAAGTAGCAAGTGTGTATTAATAGTTAATAGATTTCATAAGAATTATATATGAATTATCACCGGTCAATACTGAAGGTCTATATAAAATAATGATGTACAATATATCTTAACGCTAATTCATCAACGCTAAAATCACGACAACCATTTTTACACTTTAACGTATGCTGCTTCTATCTATATGGAGAAGTAATGAAAGTTGATGTTTTGTTGTACTACATTTATTATTCGATGTTATATGGTTTATGAAAACCAAAAATATTTTTGAGGATTTCTGTAGAAACCTTACTTGGCTTATGCTTGATCATCAATAAAACACGTTTTCATCGTCTATACTGTTTTATGAGTTATACATTAGGATGAAGTCAATATAAATGAATTGAGTTTAGAAATCTCTCTTTTTTTTATTATTTTTTTTTTCTGGTGTATTAAAAATACATTTACATGATTTTGCCATTTTTCAACGCTCTTCTTTCGACTACCAGAAAAAAATTATAGAACAGTAAGCAGTAAACAAATAATTCGATAGTAGTATAA
>JABSMT010002856.1:0-10066 GCA_018902335.1 Eumacrocentrus americanus | reverse complement strand
AAGGTCCTTTGCATTTTTGTCGTATCTCCCATAGTTTTCGAGATATAATCAATTTTGTAAAATATTTTAATGCGAAAGTTATCTCGACTTATCTCCTTTTACCGCTTCACTATAGGATGAATAGAACGACTTTTATTTAAATTCTTTTGTGATCTATGTGTTGTTAGGGAAATTGTTGTCTCTTAGGGGGCACGACTGTGGAATGGAGCGAATCAACCTACTTTCAGTAGTGGAATTCTAACGGTTCGACGTTGTACTTACAATATTCCCGCACGTTCGACGACAAAACCCTCAATTTTTTGTTGTTTATTCGCTTTCGACACTAGACGATTTCTCGGAGATTTTTTCCCATTCTTTTTCCCCCTGCTTGATATAATGACGATGATGATGACCTCCTACCAAGTACGCCACGTGGTTCGCACGCCTGTGCTCCATCCCTACCTTCGACTGTCGATCGTCGAGAACAAGTCAAGCGTGGCTGCTGCTGCTTATTTTCTAACCTCACTTTACCCATGCACCAACACTCTGTATATATATAAATTCACGCCCTCGCGCAGAAAAACAGAGGCGACAAATGCGTACATGATACAGGCGTCCATGCGGATCCACGTCGTGTTAGTTAGTACATTATTATAACTAAACTTGAGTTCGTGTTGATTCTTATTTCCATTTGTATTGTCTTCTCATTCTAGCACTCAATGATTGTTCTGCCCTTCAGTGCGTTAAATTTACATGCGGCTTCCTGCGGGCTGATTAAAGTGGCGTGACGATTTTATCGTCGTGCCCTCGAGGGGTTGATTGTGTGGGAAAGGGACAGAGGGTGGGAACATCAGACACAGGATAGCGGGGATGGGGCTTATTCTTGTATTATACCTACCGGCGGAAAGAATATATTTAAGCTTGGATGGATACAATACTATAACTAGTTGATTGTTTCACTTCGAGGACTGCGGTCGCTGACTAAACCTCAGAGTCATTCATACGTTAAAATTATTTATTTTTAAATAGAGACATTTATCTATTTTTTTGATTGCTGTAATTGCGAGTGAATTAGGTGTAGAGTCAGAAGTTATTACTCCGTGAAAGGGGTGTCCTACGAAGCGTTTACTTGACTGCACCTGCGATTTAGAAAGGTGAATCTTTTCTTCTTCTTTTTATGACGCATTATCCGTGTCTTCTTTTTATACATCGTCGACTTTGCTCCCCTTGGCTGCGACCCTCCAGCTTAGAGCTGGCTCCAAACGTGCGTTATTTCCGTAGATACACCTGCCTTATGTTTCTCTTCGTCTTGGTGGCGCTATATTCCCCCTTGTGTTCCCTTCCGTTCCTCCCTTCGTCGTTTAAAAGTGTCTTCACGCCTCGAGGACAGGAAATTAACTTGAATTAATTCTTCTTTTACATTCTTTTTTTTATTTTTCAATTGTGGTCAATTGCGTGATTTAATGAGAAATTTTTGGGTGGAGATACTTTTATTTAATCGGCTGCACGTGCTTGGATTTTTGTTGAAACTCGTCGACATTGTTTTGAAGCGACAACACGACGAAGGAAAAGGTATCGAGTAACGGTTGTGAACGAAACGAGTTGAGTCGTCTTTCCTGTGTGTGTCCCCTTCTCTTCTTTTTCTCTTTCCTCATGTCCTCTACTCGGTTTAGTTGCTTCTTTTTTTATTATTATTCTCCGTATCCATGTGAAGATTACATCCTCACAGCATTAAATCCATTTGTCTGCAGAAAAAATAGAAAGACAAAAATTCTTCCTAATGAATTTACTTAATTCTTCTCAGCGATTAACCTCGAGTTTTCATTCGATAACGAAGCCACCCACACGCAATTGCGCGTCACCTCTTGAGCACTCGATCATTTTATACGACACGTCGTCTGTATGTATACACCCAGGAAAGAAAAATCCGATTCGTTAATAACCAAGCCTTTAGTCGATGAATTATGATAATTTCATTGGGAATCTACGTCGTGCGTAACCTTGACACGTAGTCTGCTTTTGTGTAAATACAAAAAAGTTTGCTTTTCTGAAATAGATTAGAAGCAGAAGAAGTTAAGTGGACTGAGAAGAAGGACCAGCAGAAAGAGGTGCCTCTTCTGATTCATAGAATAACCTGAGGATCGATATAATATGTAGAAGTCCGAAACGCAGGTCAATGTTTTTTTTTTTTTTTTTTTTTAATTTTACTCTGAAGGAATGGACGGGATAGAAGGATCTCGAATTTCGTCGAATTCGACAACGTGACTGAGAAATGCGCAATAATATATTTCCAGTGAGGGAGAAGGCAGCATAGGGAGGGGCGATCGGTGGGAGAGGACAATGTGAATTTCACAACAGCGCTTATGGATGCTATCATAACCCCCTGGGTTTTTAGCTTATGAATCACACTTCAGCCTCAATGGCGTCGTCGCTCATCATCGTCGTCGTCGTCGTCGTGTCACTCGGCCGCCTGTTGCGCGTATATTTTCAAAACCACACACGGAAGAGCCAGTCCAACTCTTATTTACGTTTCAACGACTTCCTCCTGACGTCGTTCGTCGTCGTCTTTGCGTCCGCTGCAGAAAATAATACGGAAAAAAGAACAATAAAAAATGCTACTGCTACTCTGCAACGGTACATGCACTATGACTTTTGCTGAAGAATTCTGAACCTTTCTAGCAAGATTATTTAAATGGGGAGAGAGAGAGAAGAAGAAATCGATTGGATGACTTCTGTTCAATAAGAATTGGAAGAGAAAAAAAAAAATAAAGATCTTGGACTTTGAGAGGAAAAAAATAAAATAATAAAGGCACTGGCGGTGTAATCCGTTCTTGTACAATAGTGCTAGGCTTCGCGCCCCAATTACCATCATCTGGGGACTAGAATTCCTCTCTAGGAAACCGCATGAACGTCCCAGATGCCTGTAAAATGGAGGACAAAAATCAGTAGAAGGCCAGTGACGACACATTGTCCCTTATTTAGTCATTAATTTTTCTAATAATCGAACAACTAATTTCTTTGTCAGTCAACATATCTCCTTAACGACCTCCTGGAATTTAAACCTTCAAATCACATCGTTATAAACACATTTTGAAAGTCGAAAAAGAAATAATGGACACGAGCGATAACGATGTCTTAATTAGGAAAAATTAAGTGTCCTTGTGAAATCGGTAATAGAAAGAAAAATAAAAATTGGATCCTACGCCAGTGTGGGGTCGAGGTCGAGGGCAATAATCGAGGGACGGTCATGGCGGCAACGGCGGCGGTGGTGAAGCGAGAGAGGGTGAACTGAATTTTGCATGAGGATCGCGTGGAGAACGGAAAGAAAAGTAGAGAAGAGAACTAAATAAGAAATAAAATAAAGTTGAAAAAAAATCAACCAACCAACTGCGTTGTAGTATAGACGAATTGACCGACGCCAATGTGGAATGAAAAAGGCCTATGGGGTATAAAGTCCACCAGCATTAAAGGGCAATGATACTCCTCCTCTATGCAGAAGGTCATTGAATTCGTTTCCCAAGCTTATCAACTAATCCCTTCTCTGCTGTATAAAATCTCCAACCATTCCTCCTTCTTCGCCTCTCTCTTTATAAAAAAAATATTCTTATCCCATCGTGAAGGACACGTTTCGAATGCAAACAATCAAATTAATATATTCCTGTGGCTCTCAACAAGAGAAGACAAAGGAAAAAAATTATTCCACCAAAGATGGATATAAAAATTCCGCTAAAAAATACAAATACAGAGGGACACGCCAATGTTCAGCAATGTCGACCGCGAGGGGAGGCAAAAATGGCGCAGGGAGGAAGGGTGGACGCGTCCCGGGACGGTGGGAGGGAAGGGTGAAGCGGAGGGGTTGACTGGCCAATCGGCGTGCACGTGTGCATAGCCCTTCCTCTTCTTTCTTCTTCGTCTCTATATACATACATATAGAAAAAGTATATATAGTAATATAATCCAGGCGCAAAAGACGACGACGACGAGGGGTGACGGCGGAGTATTTTAGATAACGTTCCACCTCGGCTGTTGGAAATTCCGCGCCAAAAGCGAGAGTCGAAAGTCCTTCACAGCGACAATGAGGATGCGCTTGGTAGAGCTATGTTCCTCTAAAAGGCGAAAGAGAAATAATTGTGGTGTGATGGGGGAATGATGCACGCGGGTTCTAAACGAAGGTTCTAAAATGTAGGACACACGCAGCCGAGTGCCGCGATGCCACTCCGCCCCCCACCCTCCCTGACGGTGGGAGGGAAAGAGGGTGGGGGGTCCCGCAGCGAAATCCTCCGTTAACTCTGTACCTGGTGTGTGCTATCCGACATTGCTAACGGAATGAGCTCTGTGTGTACCTGATGCGAGTAAGAGAGATGTGTGTATGCGGCCAGACGCGCGATATACCCCAGGGAGGCGACGACTCTCAAGCGCACACTAAAGACGTATATGTATATGTGTGTATACGGTTTATCGTCGAGAGAAGCATAAACATGGAGAAGTGAAACGACGGCGGGGCGACTACGACTCTGCGTTCATCGTTCCAAGCACATCCTGGCACTCCCCCCGTTGGCGCGAGGGGAAGGGTGTCGGAGTGGCGCGCACACATACGTCGGCTTTTATTCCCGAATCAAAGATCCCCTTTATACGACGTACGCAACAACATTCACCCTTTGATATCCGCCCTGGACTTTAAAAAATATTCCACGCGATAATCAGACTTAAAAAACTATTTTATCCCCAAGTCCAATTCAGTAGTGAAGCGGTAAAAGGAGAAATTTTTGACAAAATTGATTATATCTAGAAAACTATGGGAGATACGACAAAAATGCAAGTGACCTTTTTTGTAGAGAATTTGATTCCCTACAAAAAAGGTTCAATAAGATTTTTTCGTATCTCTCAAAGTTTTCGAGATATTTGTAAAAATGAAAGTGTTTAAAAATTTTTCATAATTTTGGAGTTATCTTCTTTTACCGCTTCACTACTGAATTATTAGTCATTCTCTTTCTGTATATATGAATCATTGTTCAGTCATAAACTATTTAGAATTAAAATTGAAATAATAGCTTGAAAAATGTCCATTTGTAAATTCTTTAGGCAACCTTATTTGCTTCCATTCTGCGCCTCGTCTTTCACAATATCCTGACTGGTCGTTTTGGTGTTGCGTAATATTTATTTGCCCGACGCGCGTCTATACAACGGGTATCATCATCACCATCATCATCATCATCATCATCATCATCATGGTGGCGTTGTTGTGTATGTGCAGGATTCGTAGTGAAACGCGACATGTTGCGCGCCCTCGTGGCGCGGAAACGGGAGTCGAAGGTGATGTTACACAGCGTATGCGAGCGAGAAGGAGCGATATAAAATGGGTGGACGTGGGAGGGTGAGGAGGGACGGCGAGGAGTCGACGGTTAAGGAAAAGAAGTGAGAAGAGAGGGGGTGGGGATATATATACGACACTTCAAAGGCAATGTGTCTCACTCGCACTCGTTCGCAATGAAACGCAGCGGTATTCACTGCGCTTTGTCGTTCGTTTTGTATCCCGGCGTGACTTCGTCGCGGCAATGCCGATTACGCAATGCGTGGCCGTGAGAGTGCCCGAGTCTCGTGTCGCTGATGCTTCACTCGTTCTTAGAGAGACTTTATGGTGGTAGCTATACATACATACATACATACATACATACATACATACATACATACATACATACATACATACATACATACATACATACATACATACATACATACATACATAATATAACTTATATATGTATGCATGTATTGATGTAGTGTTCTTCTTCACACACATTGTAGCGCGCATAACTCACGCAACTACTCACTCTCGAGGCTCTCGAGAGGGTTAGGTGTAGTATGTGCGTGTTAAAACAGCAGAAGAGGCAAAAAGACTTTAGTATAGGGAGGCGATGACGCTATCGTTGGTGGTGAAGTCACGCCTTTGAGAGAAAGACAGAAGGAGCTCTTGGTCTTTGAGTCTGCATTTTTTACACTCGTTATCCATTTGAAGAGGCTAATGGCGTCTGGACATGCAATTCGATGGGTTATGCTGAAGAATTTTGAGGGGTCGCGTGATGGGACCACCTGTAGGACGATCTGATTCAATACAATGAAACTAATTGAATGAAAAAAATAAAATAAAATAACAGATTATATTATAGGTGTACATAGTAGGGTTCTTCTGTCTGCTTAGCTTTGATATTATTATTTGACGGCCTTTGACTATATAAAGTAATATTCAACCTCAATAATAATCTCCTGGTAACGAGCAAACGAATACCGAGAAATCCAAATGAACACTGCTGCGACGGTTATCAGTCGTAGTGAACGTGTCGAAACTGGCATGAATTTCCCCTCGGGCAAACAAACACATCAGCTCATGTGTTATATTTTTTTTTATTTCTTCAGCCCCGCCACTCAGTATGTGTATCTGTCTTTAGGTCCTTACGGCGCAGTTGTGTATACAGTAAATTCGACCGCAATTCGACCTGTATTTCAACACGTCTTGCAGTCAAATGGAATATCATCGTATTTTATTTCTCTTTTTTATTTTTTACAAAGGATAGGATCCTTTAATTGAATGTCTGAGGATTGGATATATGTATATGTATATAGGTATAGTGTAGTCAAACTTTGGAATTTCTTGTTGAGAAAGAAGCAAAGATGATTCTTGCGTAATAAATGCTATAAGAGTGAAAAGGAAGTCGGAAGACGATAATATATTATTGAAAGACACGGTGGGTGAGAGAATGAGATATTATACACATACTTGAAGGGCAAAAGCGATCGTGTTTCCCGTGGGTTAACGAGGTCGTTCAAGGCCGAGGCTCTCACGGCGGTAAATTTCAATGTTTTGTGCGAATAATGTGTATATATGGATGGGGACATAACGAGAGCGAAGACTATCGATTCGAATGCGTGCAGAAAATGCTATTGATTCCGTCGGGGTCTCTAAACCGTTTAATGGTGGGCGATGTATTACATGTATGTGTATATATGTACTCTTCCTCGCTGTGTCTCTGTTCTTCAGTGAGGCAATGGAAGGTTTATATATATATGTAGATATGGAGAAATTGTAACGTAAAATAACTCTTTGGAGATTCGTTCAGGGTTCGACGATGGTTGCATTCGATCAGCCACGCACGTAGGTGCGATTTGCGTGTGCGAGAGGGCGAGAAGCGTAAAAGGAAAAGAGAATCGAGTCGTCTATTCTGCCTACACTTCACCATCAGGGTCGTACACCTACGTGCGGGCACGCTTACCTCCTTCTCTGTGTAGTCACGTCACTAGAGGCAACTGCGCTATTATTTGTGCTGACTATATCTCACTTTTGCTCGAGGGCGCCCACGTTTTCTTCCTTTGAAGCTTTGTATAATACGAGAAAAAAATATAAATTATATTGTTGGTTTTTCTAGTTAAATAAATACTGAGGAAATAATTACTAAAATGTATCAAAAAAATATACTTTTAAATAGCTTTAACGAATTATTTTATTTTTTTAAAAGCAACTTTATTATAATAAAGATTTGATATTTTTGTCTTTAGATCACACGTGGGAAGGACGTGATATACCACCAACCCTAGCCGATGAAGATTGCAGAAAGATATTCGTGGAGCAATAGAAGAAGCAGCAGCAGCAGCCGTGGTTAACACGGAAGAGCAACGGCAAATTACAGCAACATCCAAGGGTCTGATGTTAGCGGACATAAACGGCAACCTGGCGGATTTGAGAAGCGAAGCGATGGCGTCGCAGAGGTTTTGTCTGCGCTGGAACAACCATCAGAGCAACTTACTTTCGGTATTCGATCAACTGCTGCATGACGAGGCCTTCGTCGACGTGACGCTTGCAGTCGAGGGACAGTTGCTCAGGGCACACAAAATGGTGTTGTCTGCATGCAGCCCATACTTTCAGGTACCTATGTCCCATTTATGTTTTTCTTTCTAAAATAAAGATAACTAAAAATAAATAAAATTTCTTTCGAGTAAAATTTAGATTTTCAACGTTTACTTTTTTAGAGATATCTCCGAAAGTATTCGAGATACGATGACATTGCATCAGACCATTTTTGTAGGAAATTAAATTCTCTGCAAAATTGGTCTTGTGCAATTTTGCCGTATCTTCTATAGTTTCAGAGATATTATCAATTTTGTGAAACATAATAATAACAAAAAAATTTTTTTAGGCTCTGTTTGTCGGGCATCCAGACAAGCATCCAATAGTCATTCTCAAAGACGTTCCCTACGTGGACATGCGCAGCCTCCTGGACTTTATGTATCGCGGTGAGGTGAGCGTGGATCAGGAGAGGCTGACAGCGTTCCTCAGGGTCGCCGAGTCACTCAGGATAAAGGGCCTGACCGAGGTGAACGAGGACAAATGCGATTTACCGAGCATAACGTCCTCGCTGCTCGGCAATCAGAACACAGTACCTCCGCCACCGCCAAATCTACATAGAATAAACCAAATTGGGCCTCATCATCATGTGTCACAGAAGAGGTTCCACCATATGTCGAGCCATCCGCTATTGGGCTCGGCCCTCACCGCCCCAAAGAGAAAACGTGGCAGACCAAGGAAACTCAGTGGCTCGTCAGATACACCAATTGGTGAAGGTGGTGCCCAAGATCTCCAGTCGTGCTCGGCAGACCTCGTTCAAGGCTCGCCGGAGATGATGGAGATGAAGATGGGCATTGACTTTCAGAGTGAAGCGAGCACAGGAGCTAATACTAGTGGTAATGGCAATGCAAACAACAGTGGCAGCAATCACTCAGCCCCATCGACGCCAATTGCGGGGAGAAAGGATGAACCAACGGAAAATGGTGAGAGAGACACACCCGAGCCCGTCACGCCGAGGATCAAACGTGAGCCAGAACCAACACCAAGCACCTCTGCACAGGGTAAGTCTTCCTGCAAGCCAAAACACACCCAATATCTCTCATCCTCCATATCACTTTTCTCTCTTTCTTTTCTGCAACTTGAGGGAGCTGGGACAACAAATATGTCTATCTCGGTGATTCTTATTTTTTAAATGCATTTTTCAAGGGACAGACATTGAGAAAGAATATTCATCCACAAAAAATGTTTTAAACATTTAAAAAAATATTTATTCAATGTTATTTATTTATTTCTTGCCTTGGGTAAATAAGTTCTTTACATTAATTTTGATGAATTATTATCGTGGGTAAGAAAATAAATTTTTTCGTTGGTTAAATAGATCTTTAGAAGTATTAAAAAAATATTTGTGTTGGTAATTAATTTCTTTTCGAAGTGTAGGGGGGGTTTTATTGTTGGAAATTAGAGTACAGGGATGTTTTGTTAATGGATCCATCGATCCTTTTTAGCCTCTGACGAGACGTTCGCGCGGCCTTTCAGTAATCAAGGCAGTGAACAAGTTTATAAGCAAGGTAAGACCGCGAACACGTCGCGAGTCCAGATAGTCGATTGACTCGTGATAGCAATCATATTCCTGTACTATTTTTATTATCAAATTTTTTCGATGAATTACATTAGTTTATTATTTATTACTTGTTTTTCTTTCTTTCTATTATTTAACTGATCAGTTGTTTATTTATCTGATGAGGTTCACTGACTCGTAGAGGACTTTGGGGAATTCTCGCTTCTTTACCTTCTCTCTTCATCATTGATCGTTTCGCTGAGATTTGCTTTTCAGGAGAAATAATATACAGATTTAATTATTATCATCAGTATTTTTTCTACTTCACTTACTTATTTCTCTTTATCGCAGACTGTATATAATCATATACTGCAAATTTTTTTGTTGTTTATTTTTTGTCTCCCCGAATCATCGAAGGCGTCCAAAAAGTCGAGGCGAATATTATTTTCCAACTGCATGACATTCTTCGACTCTTGGTCAAGAGTCAAGAAAAAGGATAATAAAAATATGACGCACGATCATTTTTATTGTTGCGATGTTTTTCCACGGATTTTTTCACTAATTTTTTGTTTCATCGTGTGTTGTATCCCCTGCGTCATTTCCCCCAGCATGACGTGGACAAAGTGTGGGATCCCATAAATAATAAAAATGAAGAAAAATTAACAGAAAAATTAATAAATAAAAAAAAAATC
>JABSMT010002845.1:0-10066 GCA_018902335.1 Eumacrocentrus americanus | reverse complement strand
GCATAGAACTTTTTTTTTAGGAAATTGAATTCTCTACAAAAAAGGTCCCCATGCAATTTTACTCCATTTCTCATAGTTTCCGAGTTACAATAAATTTTATGAAAAATTTCAATGAAATTTACTTTTTTATCCACTTATCTTCTTTTACCGCTTAACAATAGACAGTCTTGTTAAATAATTTAATTAACTAAAACAAACACGAATATATTAATTAAATTTATCTAAACAATAATGAACAAGATATATTTTCTCAATGTTATTATTGAATAAAAGTCAAATGAAATAATTATTATTTATTGACAGACTTTCTCTTCAAAGTCTCCACAGAATTTCTCCAATCTCAAAAACCGTTTGATCCCTTCGCCAAAGCGAATCGAGAGAATCTGCAAGACATCACGTACCTACAGATACATATATATATACCCTACATAGTGTGATACATCCAATCGTTACATCTCTTCAGCATTGCTCCCTTCCTCTGACTGTCTCTATATCCCATATATTCCTTCCTGTTTATTTGTCCGAGTCATTCCGAGCGGGGACCGCAATCTGTCGGGGATCCCTTCGGTCCCTTTTGCGCCTCTCACTCTCCACCCCTCGGACCAGCTTTCCGTACTTAACGAACGCCCTCGCTAGCAGAGATACCGCGCCTCGGAGCATTTAATTAGGTCGGCTTATCTCCCGTTGTGCTTCGCCTCTTCCTCCTCCTTCGCCTCTCGCATTGGCGCGCTTCTCTGATGCACATAAAATCCTAACAATTTTTATCTGCCTGCACGGTGTACGTGTGCAACTATTCAACTCGAATTTTGCCAACCAAACTCAACTATAATTTTTTTTTCCTTTGATTTTAGTCTTTGTCAAACCTTTTGATGAGCTTTGGCTCATTATATCCACCCTAATCGAGCAAGCTTATCATTGGATTATCGAGGGTGGCTGATTTTATCCCCAGGACAACTGAGAATCTTCCTGAAGCATCAAGGGACACAAAGAAACTTTTGATGATTTCTCTATTCTTCGTTCTCTCCTAGGAAACACTCCTGGAAAAGTCCTCCTTGATGGTGTTCCTTTACAAGTGGAGACAGATTTGTCTGCTGCAGAGACACTCACTTTATAGTTTGTAAAAGACTTTCCTCCAACATCACCATGACTGTATAGCATTATATAGTCTCTTCTCCCAGAGGGAGAGAGAACTCTATTTTCTTCGATTTGCTTGGCGAACGAATTCCTTAATTGCCAGAGCACTCGAGGAAAGCATCAGGGGTGGTGCAAGCATATAGCCTGGGGCTGTCTAATCGTGAAAGTTCTCTAACGACTTTCTAATAATGTACTCAGAGTGGATTACCAATAACTAAGTTGAGCTTCTCAGGGCCACTCTTTCTTCATTCCAACCCCCACAGAGTCAACCTATTATTAATCTATTTAAGTAATTGCCAATGAAATTCAATTATTCTTAATTGATTTATTGAAAATTTTTTCCAGCGAGTTAACAAGACTACGAATATATATAATTCAAAGTCTGAATGATATTAAACAACATGGAAACAACTTTTAACAACTTCTTTAATCAAGTTCTAGTATTATCCCCTCGTTTAATCCACCAAATCCACCTCTCTAATCATGAAAGTTTCGCCTATAAAATTCCAGAAGCCATATATACTACTACTACTGCATTAACCCCCGCCAGACAAGCCAATTCGATATTGGAATTCGATCAAATCCTCCAGCGCCCTTATCCCTATCTCAAAGTCCAACCCTCAACCCAGATCGAATTCTTCCGGCTCGAGTGACATGTCGCCAAGTTTACTCTTTTCTCTGTCTTCCTTCTATTCTCTCACCGCCCCCCTGGGTAGTGAAGAAACTGAGGGCGTACAACTACCAGCACCAGAGAAAAGGCTCGCTCTTGTATGGGGTAACTTTACGCACGAGCGTCTATGTGTCTCTCTGTGATGTACCTACCGATACCTACCCTCGTTGCACCCTCTGACTTGCTTCGATATTGCCCTGATGTTCTGGGCAGCCAAGAGAACGCGACCCTCTAGTACGTAAATTCAGGTGTGCCAGGAGGGTGAAGGCACGTAAATTTATGCGACGATAGCACACGAACCCAGGAGTGAGACCCCTTGCCAAGTGCACGACACACATTTATCTACACTATGTACACATGGTGTGTAACATTTGGTGGCCATTTTGCCAGGCACAGGAATGAGGAGCATGCATGGCTACCTAAATAAGTCGTAACATTCAGTCATTTACCCTTTGTTTATTTTTACAAGATAATTTTGAAACATTTCCTGGGTAATTGATTGAAATGATTAATTCTGGCTTGGTCAAGCTATTCAACTGGACAGATTGAACCATAAAAGACCATCCTTAAATGGAAATAAAATGATAAACTGATGTTTAATACGTTTTCAAAGGGAAATTTTTGAAGTTATTGAACACAA
The DNA here is from genome assembly GCA_018902335.1 of Eumacrocentrus americanus. Classification (NCBI taxonomy): domain Eukaryota; kingdom Metazoa; phylum Arthropoda; class Insecta; order Hymenoptera; family Braconidae; genus Eumacrocentrus; species Eumacrocentrus americanus. Next base: position 7,622 of record JABSMT010002845.1, on the reverse strand, counting down.
AGCTTGAGAGTAAAAGAATTAAGTCATTTTATGTTTTAAGATGACATTGTTTGTTCTCCAAAATGTTGATGAAACTAAATCAAGAGTATAGAACTGAAGATGAGCCACGTACACCAAGAGGGAGTAGAGTTAGAACGTGATGGGAATGGCTGCTAGGGTGGCTGCGCCAACAAACCTTAACTAACGTAAATAAGATGTGTCCTAAAAGACAAACTGAAGAAGGGCGAGGCACAACGGAAAGGAGAGAAGAAAGACCGTTAAAGGTCCGCTCGTCGTCGACTCGACCATCACCCTAACGTTGAAGCCACGACGATGAGACGAAGAAGAAACCCCCTTTTGCCAATTACGGGGCTTCTTTCACCCTGACATAAAAGGCGAGAGATCCCCAGAAAAATCTTAACACCAGCCAGTATGTCTTGCAGTGACCTGTGTGTGCGACCCTCTGGAGGGGGCGTTGATGCCTTGCCCACACCCTTGTCCGACTAAATTAGGCCCTACACACACCTATACATGTTGAGCAATTAGGCAGCCCCTAAATTTCCCTGGACACCCTGGACAATTCGTCTTCCTTGTTGGAGTTTTCAGCACAAAATCTGTTAGAATTTTGTTTTACTATGGAGGTTTATCAGCAATCCTCAAACCAAGTCAACTAGGAAGCATGTTTAGGGGGATGTTTAGCATCCACGAATGAGATGAAATAACCGCGGGAATAGCTTTGCCAGCCCAGCGCAAATTCCACACTGGTTTCCTGATGCGGTTGGACGCGAGCATTAACTTTGACTGACTCAGGTGCAATTAGCGAAGTTGCCGAGCCAGGCTTCACGCGTCTGTGGAGCCACATCTCTTTTCAAAAGGGAGAGGCGAGTCAAGGGGCTTGCTGATGCGAGTAGCTTCCGATTTATCTGTAGATTAATTGCTCTGAACTTTGTAAAGTTAAAGCAAAATAGAGAGAGAGTAGGGATGGAGGGAGGAACAGCCAACGAATCGAGAGCCTTTGCACTGTTTATTAGCTTTCCCACGAGTGGCAAATAGAGTCAGATTAGTGGGTCCCACGTTGCTGCTACTGATGATCACCAGGAAGTGAGAATTACTTTATTTTCCAGCTATGTTAATTTATTTTTGCTCTGCTGTTTGTCAAACATATTTCTTATCCCATCTGGAGAATGATGGGTTTGGGATGAATTAAATAATTTGAGTAGGATGGATAATAATTCTGAGTAGCAGAGGATAATGACAAAGTACCTATTTCATTGACTGTGAAATTTGTTTGACAAGTTTAACATTTCCACATTACGTCAATTCCGCACTTTCGCTTGGCGGAATTAACCGGCTTAATTACTGCTTCCTGTTGTCGAGCATCACCCATTCACTACTCCTCTCCTCTATTCGGTCCACAAGCTGACGTGGACACTCCCCTCGTTATTGTGTTGGGCTAGTCTCTCACCAGAGTTCCGCATTCACGTCATGACGACATTTCGCTATGATGACTAAACCTGACAGTTCTTTTTGCATCTCTGTCTTCTGTATTGCCTTTAATGTCTTCAAGACACCCGGTAGTCCGGCTCCCAGACACGGTACACTCCGTCTATCATCAACAAAAACGATTGAATAATATAATTTTAATCATTTCTAATTGATGTAATGATTTAAGTGTTGACAATTTATTTATGGGAATTTGTTTATTTGTCATTGCAGCCTGGACAAATGGACAAGATGCAGATCTGGAGATCCTACCACCTGGTAATGTCCACTCGAAGCCCATTGGAACTCAGTGGATCCTCACGTGCAAGCCAATTGTCAGTGATCCATCGTTGGTGTCAGATTTACAGTGGCTGGACCCACTGGAACGGCCCATCGAGTCTCAACGGTAAGAAAGTAACAAAAAATATTTTTTTTAAATATTGAGAAAGAAGAATAAATAAATCTTGAAGTCTCCGTCTGGTCTATATTGTCTCTAGTAACGAAAATGGAGTGATAAAAGGGTTTTTAGTGCTCGTAAATTTTTTTACACTTGTCTTATCTTCATTTTCACTTGGAAACACACATATTCAGTGACATTATTGCCGTGTTTATGTTTCTCAATCGATATACACAAGAGTATAACAACTATACACACTATCATGCACAATATACTAGTAAACTTGATTATTGTTAATATATTTTTCTTGACTTTCTTGGTTTTTGCACACAGTCTCGTCGTGTTGCCGATCGACAGGCGAGTATACAACACAAAGGCAATAAACAACCAGCAACTGTAGTGTGTCTACACTAGAGATATAAAAAATCTAATATTTTATAAAACTTCATATTCACACACTTTAGAAAAGTGTTTCATTTTTTTGATCTTTCGTTTGCAAGTTCCTTCAAAATATTTCTTTTATTCTTGATACGAAACATAGCTTTGAATACGTTTTATTTGCAAAAATAAAGAATTACTGATATGGTTTCTGGTTTGTTATATCAAGCTTTTTTTCCCTCTCTTCACCATATATGAATGTAATTTTTTGTTTGGCTCACTCCTCATATCACTCTTCATATTTCTTCAGTCTCTAGTCCATCAGCGAGTGGTAGTCCTCTAGTGTGTGTGTGTGTGTGTGTTCTTTTTACTCTTTTTTAACTCTGTGTTTCATCTGCATACATATTCTCACTCGTCATTCGTTCGCCACCACCGGGAGGATTATTCTCTCTACTACTGGAGAAAGAGAAGATAAAACAAAGCATTATTATTCACTATCTCTTTCTCTAGCTGCATAAATTACAGAATCCTTTCACGTTCACCAGCTATTTCAGAAAGCACTTCTACGTGGGAGTGAGACGATTCGAGTCGTCGTTGTCACCATGACTGTGTTCTCATTTGCCACAGTCCAATAGCCATATTCTGGCCAGAAATCCGAACAAAAGATGTCGACAAACGTCGTCGCACTTTTATAATTCCCTCTGTATATTTCTCACCATGCGAGAATTATCCCAGGTCTCATCGAATCGTCTCTCTCGACTTGAATCATGTTATTCGTGAATTGTTCCTCCTGCATAGTCATGTCAGAGTTTTTTTTTTTCTATCACAAGGGAAAACATTCTGCCTTGATTCATGAGACATGAATATGCAGTGGAATGTCATTGTATGACATTCGATAGCATAGATATCATCTTTAGGAATAATCATTATGTTTGGATTATTTAATTAATGACGAAATATGAAATCCTTCAACAGCACTTATGCAGCGTCGCCCAAAAATGGGCCTGTGAATCCAGACATATCGACAACGACTCAACCGAATGGTGGTATTTCACTCGTCTTCAACACATTCAAGGAACACCATGCAGGCAATTACACGTGTGTCGGCAGTTACGCCGCCACGGAAACCTTAAGAAGGACTGTGAAAGTCGAAACAACTGGTAATAAATATATTTTTTTACTATGAAAAAAACTCTGAGACTGTCGAGAGAAAAATTTGTTAAATTTAAATGAATATTTCCTTCAATCATGACCGAATGTAAAGAAAGTATCCATTTATTTTTAAGCCATTTATCTCTCAATTCGTCTTAAAGATCATTTTTCAATGAATATTTCATCAAATTGTAGATGGAATAACTTTCGTCGACGCCCCAGAGAATCAGTACCCAATCCTGGGTAAAGAGTTCAAGATAAAGTGCCAAGTGAGTGCACGACCTGCGCCAACAGTCACCTGGCTTCATGAAAACGAGAACGTTGTCACGGACAATCACTTCATAATCGAAACTCATGCTTTGAAAATCAACAAAGTCGAGATGTCTGACGAGGGAATATACACGTGTCTCGCTGCTGTCGTTCAAACTGGTGAATTCAAGCAGCGTTTTATTCGCGTGGAGGTGCACGAGTTGCCCAAAATCGAAGAATTGCCCAACGACATTGAAATAGTCGAGGGAAGAAATGAGAATATCGCTTGTAAAGCCAGTGGCAAACCTCCACCAAAGTACTCCTGGGTTCAATCTGTTAATTCCGGAAATCTCTCTTCCGTCGATCGTTTTGGCGTGGATACTGACACAGGAATTCTAACCATCACGAACGTCAACCGCAAGGACGGTGGAGAATATCAATGCATCGCAAAGAATGCAGCAGGGGAGGTCAATTCCAATACATACCTGAACGTCATTACAAAGCCAAAAATCATGGAATTCGAAAATAGAACGACAGCAGTCGGCCAAAACGTTGAAATCACATGCAAGGCCTTTGGACGACCTGCTCCTGAGGTTGTTTTCAAGAAGCAAACAGCCTCGAAGGCCTTCATGAAGGGAGTTCAGCCAGACGACGACAGAATTATCCTCAAGAGTATCCCTGACAAGGCAAATGGCGAAACTGTGGCAAGTCTAACTATCCAAAATGCCCTTCGTGAAGACGATGGTGTCTACGAGTGTATCGCAGAGAATAAAGTCGCAACAGCATCCAAAAATGGCCATTTAACTGTGGAATTCCCACCGTCCTTTGCCTCAATGACCAACGAGACAGTGTGGTCTTGGGCCCAGAGACGAACTGTCAATCTCACGTGCATTGCTGAGAGCATACCAAATGCAACGATTCGATGGACCAAAGGAGACATTCCACTGGACATGACTGCCTCAGTTTACAAGGAAATTGGAAAGGGCCCTATCAGCATACTCTCCATCACTCCGAAAGACAGAAGAGACTATGGCTTCTACAAATGTCATGCCACCAACAAGCATGGCCAAGCTTCACATATTATTGAGCTGAAAGAAGCAGAAAAACCACTACCTCTTCAGCAAGCACGAATGTCAGAAGTCACTGCTACGACCATTGCATTTAATCTCGTTCCACCTCCCTCACAGGCCGAACTTCCTATTCGAACGATTACCGTTCAGTTCAAGGAGACAAATCAGCCTTGGTCGCTGGCAAACAATAAAACGTGGAGTTTAAATTCTCCTTATGTCTTGGAGAACCTTAAGCCCCAAACGACATATGAATTTCGATTCCGCGCTACAAATGACGTTGGAGATGGCACTTGGGGTGCAAATGTCGTGGAAACGACACCCGTGAGGACCTTCCCCAATCCACCAAAGATCCAAATGCGTACAGAGAACGCTAATTATGACACGTCGCTCTACAATAATCAGTATGAGGTTAATTGGATTGCTCCTCCAGACAATGGCGAGCCTATTGACATGTACGACGTTCGTTACTGCGAGGTGATGAGAATCTCAGGCGAATGGGAGCTTCAGGAACATACCTGCAAAGTCGAGACAGTCAAGGGCCAGAGATCGAAGCAGTGGCTTAGGGATCTCCGTTCCGATACGTTCTATCGAGTCGAAGTCAAGGCACACAATGCCATTGGCTATGGCAATCCTGCGACTATTCAATTCAGAACTGCCAGAGGTAAGTCGATTTATTTTTATTGCTTTTTTTAGTGTCCTTTTTTTATTGACAAACTATCAACGCCTGCAATCCGATTCCCCCTTGTTTTATTGTTAATTTATTGTTCATTTATAATACTTTTGATAGTTTTTGTTTATCTTAATTCAATTACCTATAGAAATTATTATTGCATTAGTTTTCGTTTTCTTGAGGATCATATAGTTAAATATATTTGAAGAATTATATTGAAGATTAAGACTGTGGTTTCTTGATACTCAAGGAAACTTTTTGAATAATGATAACAATGTAGAGTTTAGGAATGTTTTAGAGCCTCGAGTCTTAATTAACAATCCCCGCACGCGTGATATAATAAATGAAAAGGCAAAAAATTCTGTCCCTCTACAAAGAGTCACTTTTTTTATATTTAGAATCAAGCGGCAGCACTGTGGACTACTCGATAATATCTGCTGGGGATACGTCCAAGCCCATCGTTCGCGCGATTGTCGCAGCTCTTGCGATTCTCTTCCTAGCCATTTAGATCCGCTATTGAATACCGGGGACGCATCGCCCATTAATGATCATACACGCATATACAGGACGCTTTTGATTCAACATCCCCAACAAGAGAATGAAAAAAAAAAAAAACTCTAAAGTACAAGAGAATCATACATTGAGTTCTGACATCTCTTTTGAATTTTTTTTATTCATTGTTGTCAGTAAAGATGAATAATACTACGAACGTATGGAATTAAAGGACGATTTTATCCCTCTGTCGTACTCACAACGAATACTAAAGATAATGTAAAGTAGGATTAATTAGGTGGTGCGCTAATTAATACATTCCGAGATGTATAGGAATACCTTCCGATGGATTCATTCGAAGTGAAAATGAAAAAAACAAATATTGAACAAAAAATATGGAACAAAATTTCTGAAAGCAAATAGAAATGATAAAGGAACACTTTTAGTTATTTATAGTGAAGGTAGTATACTGATCATGAGAGTCGAGTGAAATATGTGAAAATGAGCCGTACTATAACTTGTATTTATATAATTTACATTGTTGAATGCTCATTGTTAGGAACGTACTGGTGCGTTTTTTTTCTTCTCTTTATTTCCATCAGCCTAGTATACTTATACTGCCGTGCAGCATTGCCAAATAAGTAAAATGCTTCATGTTGTACTTGTACTTGAAAAAGTTCGACAATGAGAGACAAATGAAAAAGAATAACAAAAGTATACATACCAATATAGAAGAGCTTTATACAATTGTCTAAGTAAAGGTGTTTAAAACGCGACTTTTTTAAATATTTGATATTAATTTCGCGTTTTGCAAATTACTTGAAACATTGGCCAACAATAATTGATAAGTTTTTTTGATTCTTAAAAACGAAAAAAAGAAATCAAATAAAAATATTTTTATAGAGTTTTACTCAGCATTTAATTATTAGACTTAAGATTATGAATAATAAAATTTTTTTCTTTTATGAGGAGTTTATGCATGATCAAAAATTCGTATTTATCGGGCTAATCTCAAAGCTAAAACGGGGATTATTATTTTTTTATTTTATTTTTCTCTTGTACCGCAAGCAAAATTGTTGCTTTCTGCGGATTACTCAATGCAGACAAACTCATTCCAAAACAGTGCATTTTGTTTTGATTTATTTTTTTTTTTCTGCGAAAATTCTCTTGTCTATTGGGAATCATTATAGTTTATTGCTTGAATCTATATAGTTCCAGAGAGGACTTGAAAAAACGTGTCTAGTTGCGCATGATCTGTGAGTTAAGAATATCATAATTATGTTTAATTATTAATGGTACTATTATTATCTCATAGGTATTACGATTTACTATATGACTACAATTTTATTGTCACTATTTCTTAGCATCGTTATTATTTTATTTTTTTCATCGTCACCCACCTTCTCTCAGCATTTATAATTATCAGTATAGTAATTTCATATCTACAATTAGTTATTATTATTATTTTTATTAATACTACTACTATTACTATTGTTGTTTTGATTGCTATTGATGCATGGCATGTGCATTACAGTCACAACTCGTCAATTATAAAAAAATTCATTCAGACGACTGTTATCATTTTCCAAATTTATCAATGACATTACTCTATACGTGAGATAAGCAACGTAAAAAAAAAAGGAATTACATTGCGCTCGATTGATTTGTTTTTAATTTGGAACATTGAAATCAAGTTCACTGAGAGCTTTCTCAAAGAGAATATAAAAGACATGTTTCAAATCTAATATTTAAA